>OMLM01008957.1:20725-44183 GCA_900302695.1 Helostoma temminkii | reverse complement strand
AACACACCATCTTTGATTTATAATCAACAGAATCAGCCACAACGCTTCTAATTAAATCTAGTTTGTTCCAGTTGTAGAATTCACATTTATTCAAGCTTGATGCAACAACAGCTGTTCAATCATGCACTCAGGCTCGCACACACTAACACACCCCTGTACACACAGAGAATCCCCAGGAGATCCTAAATAGGTGTATCCATCTCAAAGCACCTGCCACCACACATAGCCAGAAGTCTCTCAACAAACAGCCTGGGGGAAATAATTCCAAAAGTTCCTGCTACCATTGCTCACTTCCTCTGGTACACTTCTTCAACAAATTAATCAAACTTATCACTTTGACCCAGTGGTTTTTGTGCTTTTCTCCTTCCCAGTTTTTGTTTTCCTCAGTCTCTTCTTTTTCTACATTTTCATACATTGTTGAGTTGAGCTGTGCATATTTGCAGAACCCCCATCAGACTCCCTTCCCTGATCAGTGGCAGGAGAAGCTCAGTCAGTTTCAGAAGATGCTGGTGATTCGTTGTCTTAGGCCGGACAAGGTCAGTTCGTGCACTGTATTTCTAAATATAGTAGAAAATATTTAGATGAGATTTAAGTTGTAAATCAATTTCATTAAATATTTCTTTTATCTGAGAATGTAAAAAATGATTACAAAAGTCTGGGGGAATTCTTTAAGAATTGTCTCAAGGTATAAGAACAACTTTTTTGATCCACACTGAACATATTCAAATAATTGTAATCCTCTAGATTATTCCCATGGTACAGGAATTTGTTTCCAACAGTTTGGGTCGTCCCTTCATTGAAGCACCACCCTTTAACCTAAGTGAGGCCTTCTTTGATAGCCACTGCTGTGCACCCCTCATCTTCATCCTCTCCCCTGGCTCAGACCCTATGGCTGCATTGCTCAAATTTGGAGATGAAAAGGTACTAAAACACATTGAGAAATGCAGCAGCTTTGAAGCCTGCTGTGTGTACAAAGTCAGTAAGAAAGGAGAAACTGAATCTTGTAGATTTATCAGGCTCCCTCACACATACTGTAGGTCATTAAAGCACAGAAAATTATTTCTGCTCCTTTCTGGGCAAAGGGCAGCTACGTAAGTAAGTGTGTGCATGACTGTTCTTATCCCTTAGGGCTTTACTGGTAACAAGCTGACCTCCCTCTCTCTGGGCCAAGGCCAAGGCCCAATTGCCATGCGTATGATTGAGACAGGCATTAAAGAGGGCACCTGGGTGGTTCTGCAGAATTGCCACTTGGCCACTTCATGGATGTCCACTCTGGAGAGAGTCTGTGAGGTCAGAACATAGAAACACACATTTTCTCTACTAAGTGGAAACCGTTTTATTATATTTTTTCCAATGTATTCATTGATTTACTTAATGGCTGAGAGCAGGAGCTGAACCCAGACACTACCCACCCAGACTTCAGGCTGTGGCTGACTAGTTACCCATCTCCCACCTTCCCTGTGGCCGTTCTTCAGAATGGGGTGAAGATGACCAACGAGGCTCCAAAGGGCCTCCGCTCCAACATTGCACGTTCTTTCTTAATGGATCCCATCTCTGACCCAGAGTTTTTCAGCAGCTGCAGCAAGCCGGTCAGTGTGTATGTTGATGTTTGTGTGTATTAGAAGTCTAGCTTGTTGTGCATACCTATCATTCCTAAATCAGCTGCATGCTCCATTGTTTCTGTTCTCTACCCTGTTGTTCTTTCCAGTGTGTGTTTATTTTAGCTGTGGAAACTAAAGAGTCACCTACATGCTTTGCATTTATGTTTATCCACCTCTTAGGCTGTGTTCAAGAAACTACTGTATGGCCTGTGTTTCTTCCACGCCCTGATCCAGGAGAGGAGGAAGTTTGGACCTTTAGGCTGGAACATTCCGTATGAGTTTAATGAGACCGACCTCCGGATATCTGTACAACAGTTGCACATGTTCCTGGAACAGTACCAGGTGGTTAGATGTCTTTCATTTGTGTATAATGATGATATTTATAATATAATTAGATATCTAATATAATTACTTTAATTACAGCATTATTTTCTGCACTTGAAACTCAATTAAAGTTAGTTGTCAGAGTCACTATGTCACATCTCTGGCACAAAATGAAACTCATAAAAATGCAGATGCGCATCCGTCTCTACATATATATATATGGTATTCAACATCCAAGCCCATAATAGAAATTCAAGCTTTTACAAGTAGCTTCCTCTTCACTCAACTATCTGCTTTCATCAGTCATATTCGAAAACCCTCTTGACATTTTTCTACAAACAGACAGTACTCCAACCCTAAGCCATCCCCTGTTTCTCCACTTTAGCTCAGAAATAGTGGCAGATATGAACTACTGAGGATATCTTATTTTGTACAGAATGACATTTTCATCTTGTTTCCAAGTTTTGTTCAGTGAATTTAAAAGTGAAATTCTCTTCCAAATGCCACTAAGGTCACAACCTCAACCTGTTACTTGCTATTACGTCGGTTTCTATTCCAAGTTTAGGCCAGGAAGTGAATTTCAGTCAAGTTTTCTTTGCCCAAGAATTTACACAACATAACTAAAAATGTATTCATGCACAGTGAAATCCTGCATTTGTCATAGCTTTCATCCTTTTAATATGTGCCACCCTGTAAAATGATTATTTTTTGGTTCCTGATTGTTTCCTGCAGGAAGTGCCTTTTGATGCCATCCGCTACATGACTGGTGAGTGTAACTATGGAGGGCGTGTGACAGACGACTGGGACAGACGGACATTGCGCACAATCCTCTCAATCTTCTACACCTCAAAGATCATCGATGATCCTGACTATAAGTTTGATCCCAGTGGGCTCTATTATGCCCCAGCTGAAGGAGATGTAAGGAACCCTAAATCACACAAATAACTGAAAAAAACAGTGTTGGCTTTGAGAAAGATTCTGTAATTTTAGTTAATTTGGCTGAAAACACAAAATACACAGGATTTACAAAGGTTAGGCAAACCCATTGTTTAATACAAGGGAAATATTGTATTATATTTCATATACAGTAGGAAACAGATCTGTAAGGACGAATGGTCTAAATTCCTCTCTGACTGACTGACGTGTGCTTGTGAGCATTTGAAACATGGAGATGAGCTTTGGAAGTAAGGGAGAGGCCTTCAACCCTTCCCACACTGTGGGGCTGTTATGCGGGTTCAGGCACAGGGAACCTTCTTCAGGTGCAGTGGATCATGAACATTGACATTTTGATGGATAATGTAAAGAAATGTGCTGCCAGTCTAGTTTTAGGTTGGTACTGGGTCTTCTAGCAAAACAGTGACCTGAGGCTTACATCCAAGTTGGTCCAACATGCTTTGACACACCAAAATCAAGGTCCTGGAGTGGACCTCTCAGAGTTCAGATCTTAATCCTGTTGAGAATTTGTGGCCGAAACTCAAGGTTAATGTCCATTGTCAAAAACCACGCAATTTGAATAAGTGGGAACAATTTGCCAGATCCCTCAAGACAGATGTACCAGTCTAGTTAGGAACTATCATAAGATGTTGTTGTCAGCTGTGAGTCAGAAAGGTTACACTATTGACTATTATTTTTTTGGTTGTCCTAGTTGCAGATTAGCACATCAGTAAAATATCGTAATCAAACCTAGAGGAGATTTGTCTTTTTTGTTTTGTAAGCAATTAAACTATAAAAACTCTTGGTTGTGGCCATTCCTATGGAAAGGTTAGGGGGTTTGTATGATACATAAAGGCAGCTAATAATTTTGACCTTAACTATAAGTGTGTCCTTCACTTACAGCAGCAGAGCAGAGCAGAGTATAATTTCCTTAAAAACTCAAGAAAAGTTAAACTAACTTTAATGTATTTGTTTTTAAACTAAACATATTAAAGGACTCTCAATTGCTTAGCACTGTTGTTGAGCTACCTTTAAAAAGTCATTAGCAGATAAAATGTGTGTAACAAGGCACAGCAGGCAACCACCATCAGTGAGGGTTGATATATTTGTTAACACAAGTGCAGTCTATGGCACGCTCCATTTTATTTGGCATTTTGTTCTCCAGTGTTGCACCCCCCTCCAACCACATCTTTTATTCATGAAGTCACATTTACATAGTCATTATAATAAATGTCAGCAATCTAAGGAGCCAACTTGTTTTTCAATGAGTCTTATTACTTGAGATGTTTCCTGATGTTGCGTTAAAAATTGTTCTCGTTCTTCACTCCTCTCCTCTGCCTCTGTTTCTGTGCATCTCTGCTGCAGTACAACAGCTACATAGAATACACCAAGTCGCTGCCGCTCAACCCGTCGCCAGAGATTTTTGGCATGAACGCTAACGCAGACATCACCAAGGATCAGGCTGAGACACAACTACTGTTTGACAGCATCTTACTTACACAGGTATTGATAAGTTGCTAGTGTATGTGTCAGCACAGATGTATACAAATATTTTGATTGAATGAATGAATGTGTATAGTGTTTTGTTTGGGCCAGTACACCCCTAAATATGTAATTTCTATAAGATTCTTTTTTATTTTATTTTTTTATTATAATAATGAAGACATCGATACATAATTTCATGTACAGTAGCCAGTGTCTGCAGCCCTAGGTGACTTCCCAGACCAATGCACCACCTCTTGCCCAAGTGGAATTTCACTGGTAAAATATTCTAGCTGTAGCAAATGCATGTCACAAAGACAGACATTTACCTTTTCACACAACCTCACACATCATCATTATCCTTCCCTTGAGTCTCTTTCATACATATCTTTGTCAGTCTTAAATATTTTATTGCCTTCCATTAAGATATGCTAGGCAACACAAATTAAAAGGGAAAATTCCAAATAGACATTTCAGCTGTTTTTAGAGAGACTTCTTGAAGAACAAAACAATCTTTGTTTTTGATCATCTTCATTTGGCAGCACTAAGACACAGTGTGACTCACAAAGGCTCTGGCAGAGCTGAGTGATCCCACATCATTATATCTTCACTCTGAAGAGTTAGACTGTGTTCACTTGTTAAGGATTATATCCTTACCATGTCCCAGCTCCAGACAATGTTAGCTACAAATAAAATCCAAGGGATTTCACCAAAACCTATTTGAAAATGACAGAGTTACAGCTTCTATATAAATATATTTATTTATACATGCATCCATTTATTTATTCTAAAACACTGAGTAGTGCCTATCACTTCTCAAAACAATTTAAGTTTAAATTGTCTTAATTCCTTTAGGAATTAAACTTAATATTAAACAAGTGCATTGGATCAACATGAAACTCCAGACTCAAGTCTCCTTCAGCTCCCTTCATATAGTGAGTATATTTTGACAGCTGAAAACCTGGCTTGTTACAAACAAATAGAAAATTATTTCCACAGGCATTGCTGCTTCCAGACTTCAAGTTAAAATTAGAGCTCAATGGAGTCTGGCATTTATTCATATAAACTCCATTCAACAAGATTAATAATGGCCTCAGTCATGTGTGGACTTTATTAGCATCTAATACGATCTCATCCGTCTCAATGACCGATAAACATGGAGACGCCTCAAATGAAATGAAGTAGCTATTTGTCATTCCCCTACTGTAACCTCAGTGCCATTAGCCAATGATTATCCATTACCGCCAGCTACTGACTGAGCATCAAATAGGTAAACAGTGTAAGTTGGACTGAGAGGAAAGTAGAAGATGAGAGCGAATAATTACTAGCATGAATGGTTATTAAAATTGTTGATAAGATTGTGTCAAATTACTGTGTGGGAGAAAACTGGGGAAATGCAGTGAAGCCTTGGATCTCATAAGGGAGAGAGTGTAGAAATTGTTTGTATGAGTGTGTTTAACAATGAGATACCAAGATTACACTCGCTAGGATATCTCTTCGAACAGTGTTTGAGTAGTAGCTGTAGGCTAACCTGAAAAGTGTCTACAAATGAAGAAAGTTGAGGGAAATTTAGGAGGTAAAAGACTTTGATGTTCTGTGTCATTTTGTGTCCTTTCAAAACCACAAATCTTAATCAATCTGGCACTGAGATGATGAAATATAAGCAAAGTCAAGTCAGAAGTCAGAACCTCTTAACATCAGATCAAAATATCACTGATGCAAAAGAATCCTAAGAAAGAATACATAATTTGATGAGTCAGACAGCAAAAGAACGTTTTCCCAAAAAATTATGAACTGTCAAATCAATCCAAGTCATGGATTCCATCTCCCCTTCTCATCCGTCCTACGTCGCTCTGTGTCTCTGATCAGTCGCGCTCTTCAGGCAGAGATGCCAAATCCTCAGATGACATGGTCTTTGATGTGGCAGCTGACATCCTGAGCAAGTTGCCTGGAGATTTTGACTTGGAAGCGGCGATGAGGCGCTTTCCCACCAGCTACAATCAGAGCATGAACACAGTGCTGGTGCAGGAGATGGGCCGCTTCAACAATCTGCTCTGCACCATCAGAGATTCCTGTGTAGACATTCAGAAGGCCATAAAGGTACGCACAGTAGTTTTATTATAATCTTGCATTTCCACTGAGAGAATGATATTTCTAAGAACCCCTTATTCAGATGTGTAAGACCCAAATGGTAGCAGTTAAAGCTTGAATTTGATTAGTTTTAAACTTAATTCTGGTCACATTCCCAGCGAGGCTTATTATTTGGATGGTTATAGTCATTATATATGGCCACATGCACTATAAATATACTAACTTTGTTATAGATGAACATTGTGAATCATCATCGACTTTATATTTCTGTGTAGTGGAAGTAATAGTTCATCAGATGAGCCACACCTCTGATGAATGATTACAGGGCAAACTCTGATAATACATCCTCAGAAATCAAATACTTATTCAGAATAAACCCAACCGGACTAATCCAACATCATCATTTTCTATTACACAGAAGCAACAGCATCGACCCATCAGAGATTAAGGCAATACAGTGTTTAAGGGGAAATTAACCACCCTACAAAAGAACTACATCCTTAAAAATCCATTATTGTATTTTACTAAAACTGATGGATACTTAAAAACTCCATAGGAATGGCAGGAATGAAAGTCATCTAAAGTCCCAAATCACTAACTAGTGCTCTTAAGTTTCTTTTCTCAGAGTACTGTCTTCCTCTTTCGCACAGAGAAGAAAAGATTCTAATCTAAAACCATGCTACAGTAGCAGCTATGTTAGGTACTGTAATGTTCTGAGTTTAATGCTTAATCAATCAATGTAGAGTAACAAAAGTTCTGTGCCAAAATTGTTGGAAATCGATTCAATAATTGTCAAGACATTTCAGACTGGACTAAAGTAGGCAACCAACCTTCTGACATCTCTAGAGCCAAGCTACTTACTAGTAGAGCTAAAATATGAAAGTGTGCACAGGATTTCAGGTTTCTGAAGGAATAGTTTGAAACCTGTGGGTTGTGGTTTTGCAGTAACTGGCAACATACAACAACTAAGAGGGATGGAGCCTGAGTGGTTGGCAGCACCTGTCTCTGCTGTGTGTGATGAGCTATGAATCTTGGCAATTAAATAGATTTCTAAATATAACAATCTTATACATATACACTAACAGTCATAAGTTTGCATAGATAGACATTACCGTGTTTTTGAAAGAAAGATTTAGAAGATCTAATTGATCAGAAATACAGTGTAGACACTGTTAATATAGTACATGACTATCGTAGCTGTAACTGCTGTTTTTATAGGGGTTAGGGTTAGGGTTAGGCCTATAATCAGAAAACATTAGTACTGTCTTCCAGTAGGATGCTGTTTGCTAATGGCAGTTTATTAATTTAAAAGGATGAATGATTGTTAGAAAACACTTTTGCAATGATGGTAACACAGCTAGAGACATTTACTGTTAGTATTTGGACAATGACAGAGTTATGATTTTGCCTTTATACACCACCACAATGGATTTGAAATAAATCAAGATGTGATCGAAGTGTGGACACAAAAACATGGCATTTACCATTTAGAAATTGCAGACATTTTAAACAGAGTACCAGTTACTGAAGTACAATTGACTGATAAGACGTTAATTGTCCCGTCACTGTCCATTCCCACATTACTTCAAGACAAATGAGGCAGATAAAAGGTCTGGAGTATCAGGCACTTAGTTGGCATTTGTCAGCTGTTTGACTGGAGCTACCAATATTAAGTCCAAGAAGATCTTGATCCATCATTAGGCTGAGAAAACAACATAAATCTATAATAGATTAGGTGTGGCCAAATGCACAGTTTGGTACATATTAAAAAGAAAGATATCACAACAAGGTGCAAACCATTGGTGACGTTCAAGAACAGAAAAGTATTTGCCAGTAAACTTTTAAAAAGCCTTCCATGTTCTGAAATCAGATTCTTTAGACCGATAAAACCAAGATTAACTTCTATCAGAATGATAGGAAGTGAAAAATATGGCAAAGGAAAGGAACAGCTGATGATCCAACATGTATGACTGCCAATGGAATGGGCTGGTGTTTATTGATGATGTGACAGAAATGCAGCAAGATGTATGGTGTATAGGACTATACTCTATGCTCCCATTCAGGCAAAAGCTAAACTGACAGGACATTGCTTCACAGTGCAAATAGATCACCCTAAACATACTGCGCAAGTAACTTTTTTAAGGCAAAGAAATAGAATATTCTTCAATGGCCAAGTCAGTTACCTGATCTTAACCCAACAGAGCAGCTTTTCAGTAACTGAAGACAAAACTGAAGGCAGAAAGACCAACAAAGCAGCAGCTGGAGGTGGCTGCAGGAATGGCCTGGCAAAGCATCTCTAGATTTTGGTGTCTCTGTCCAGAAGTCCGTGGGCTCCAGACCTTTAGCAGTTAATGAATGCAAATATTAAAACATGTTTAAAAATGTTTATATTTACAGTTATGTCACTTTGGCCAAATACTTTTTGGCACTTCTCTAATGATAAGTGCCTTATTTTTTTTGAAACATCTTAAAATAAAGCCAAAAGTCTACACTTCCATCACATCTAGATTGTTTTATTTCAAATCCATTGCGGTGTAAAAAGGCAAAATCATAAAGAATCTGTCATTGTCCAAATAGTTATGGACCTATCTGTATCTTTTCTTGAAAAACATGGTAATTCCTATGTGTGTCCAAACCTTTGACCAGGAGTGTTTCTATATGCTTTTATACAAACTGGCACCAAGAGACGCACTTGAAGAAATTAATGTATCTGTTTAGAAGAACAAACATTGTATGTATTTCTACTTTTACACAAGTATCTGTAAAAATAAAAAACGTGCCTGAATAGACACATGAGTCTCTTTATATCATTTAACAAACAAACTCAAATACACATTCCCTGTCCTCCTGAGATGTGCCAGCCTCAGGGGAATGAAGTGGAGAGGCATAAAAGAGTCAGGAAGGGCCACGAGCACATATTTTCTTTCATATTGTTATCAAAGGCCTCCTACAGATTGATAAGAGTCCCTATTATGTGACTGTCTGTCAACTGTCTCCACAGAGAGGGTTTAGGTTTCATTATTAGGGCTTAAATAACTTCTCATTTTCATGTTGTGAAGATCTTTATTGTGTTTGTGGAGAAATTTGAACATTTAATATACATATATATGCAGTGCTGTGAAAAAGCATTTGCCCCCTTCCTGATTTTTATTTATTTATTATTATTTATTCAGATCATCAAACAAATTTTAGTTTTTAGGTTTTTTCATTTGTTAGCGAAAAAAAAAGCTATCCGAACCTGCCTGCCCCTATGTGAAAACGTAATTGCCTTTTACTAAACCTTGAATTAACCCAATTGTTTGGAAAGCTGAGTTCACTTTCACTTGCCACACCCAGGCCTGATTATGCCAGACCTGTTGAATCAAGAAATCATTTAAATAGAAGCTGTCTGACAAAAAAAAAATCAGTGCAACCATCTTCTCTGGGCCAAAGCTCATTTTAAAATGGTCTGTGGCAAAATGGAAATATGTTCTGCGGTCAGACGAATGGAAATTTGAATTTTTTTTTGGAAAGCATGGGGGTGGCGTTCTCAAAATCCTGCATCTCTAATAGTATGGGAGTGAATTAGTGCCTATGGAATGGGCAGCTCGCCCATTTGGAAATGCACTACTCCTAACTTTTTTTGAGGCGTGTTGCCGCGTTAATTTGAGATTACCTTATTTTTTTCTTAAAATAGTACATTTTCTCAATTCTCAATGAGAATTTGTGAATAAAATATGGATTTATCAGATCTGCAAATCTTTGCATTCAGATTTTTTTTTCAGATTTTACACATCATAACAATTTTTTTGGAAAGAGAGTTGAATATTTATATACTGTATATACGTATGTTTGTGTGTGTCTTGTTCATATGCAGGGGCTGGTGGTGATGTCTGCAGAGCTGGAGGAGGTGGTCATCAGCATCTTGAAAGGTCGTATCCCAGGCATGTGGATGAAAAAGTCGTACCCAAGCCTCAAACCACTGGGGAGTTACGTTAATGATTTCCTAGAGCGACTCAAATTCTTACAGGTACTGAAATTATCAGTGCTCATAAAATTATAAAATACATATTTAACCCTGTCCATCTCAGTGGTCCTGATCTTGTGTTTAAGTGTATTATCCCTTCACAATGGCACAATGTCAGTTTGCCAAAGTCCAGAAGAAAATCAGAAAACAAACTTCCAACCAAAATGTAGCATTATGATGATGTTTTTTCTGTAAAGAAGCTAGAATTACAGGCTCATGCTCGTTTGCCACCAGCAGCCAGTCATTGCATTTTACAAACATGTCTATCCTGACTCATATTATCAGTTTATCCATGAGTCCAAGTGGACTTACTCCAAATTTAAACAGATTCCCGTCAAGGCATTTTTAAGTACTAACCTGTACAAATGCAAATATTGTAAAATGAGTAACCTAAGTGAAACTCATTGGTGGGTCCAATGTGTCTTTCTGGTTTTGGTTATATCACTCTTCTGTGTCCTGTTGTGTGTTCAGGACTGGTATGACCAGGGTACGCCTGCTGTGTTCTGGATATCAGGATTCTTCTTCACACAGGCCTTTCTCACAGGCAGCCAGCAGAACTATGCCAGGAAACACACTGTTCCTATTGACCTGCTCACTTTCGACTTCGAGGTCCTGGAAGACATTCAATACAAACGGCCCCCGGAGGACGGTAGGATAGTGCTGGGCGGGAAAGGAGGAGCTTGGATTAGGAAAGGTGGTTGTAGTAAGAAGGATGGGTGGTAGTTTAAATGTAAAAGCAAATTACTGCTGAACATTTTAAATGGGTCTTATTAAACCAAATATCCTGGGTTGAGGAGCAGTTGAACAGGGAAGGATTTTGAGAGATATGAAAAAGGGGACACAAGGATGCTGAGAGGTACATCAGCAGTGGGTGGAAGAGAAGCAACAAGCAGATAGGCCAACTGTGTATTACACAGTGTAAAGTGAGAAAGCAAGTTCAAGCAGAGCCTCACTTCCTCTCATCTACATTCAGGCCTGCTTCAGCACCTCGCTGTGCCTCCAGCTCTGCTTGCGAGATTCTCAGTCAAGATCTCTCATAAAACCTCATCTTCAGTCAGCCCCCAGCTGGGGCCCCATCCCGCTTACACAAACCCCACAAGCTAAAAATCTGACAATGTGTTTGAGCATTGGGTGTGTAATAGTGACAAGACGGTAGCAGTCAGTTATCTCTGTCTCACTCTTTTCCTCAACTTATATGTATGTTTTAGCACAGAGGTCAGTTTAGCTTTATTCACAAGGTTGTTAGAACAACATCTGCATGTGTGTTGCTCTGTATCTACAAGTTGTGTACAGTTTGTAGAAGATGGTTGATGTTAACACCACAGTAACATCAGCTGCTTCGCTTGTCAAACTCAGGTGTGTACATCAGAGGCCTGTTTCTTGATGGTGCTCGCTGGGACAGGAAGACCAAACTTCTTGCTGAGTCCTACCCCAAAGCGCTGCATGACCCCATGCCTGTGGTGAGCAACACACACACACAAACAGATACTGCACACAAACATGCAGTGCTAATGTCAATTCATAATATCAACTATTACTCAGAAATAGTCAGTTTATTTTACTTCTCACCAAGCAGAAGTTGTCTCAGTTCTTATATTATTTAAATATCTACTAACGTAAGACAACTCAGCTAACATGGCCGCCTGATAAGGATTGTGAGTTATGATCAAAAGTTGTGGAACAGCTGCTGTGATTCACATAGTTTTGTCAGTTGTTTGCAGGGTCAAAAATAGATTTGAGCTTTAATTAGAGATTCAGTTTTATCCTTCTAGACATTAAGAACCCCTTCATTTTGACATTTGACGATCAGTATTTCTGAGTCTCTTGTATGGTGATAACATCCTTGTTAGTGTTTCAACACATAACTGTTTTTAAACTAAAACTACAGCTGTGCAGATAGAAATGTGTTGGTTTACAACATGTGTTTTCTCACTCCTCAGCATAGGCAAGTAGTGTATAATTCTCAGTGTAAGATGACAGTGAAAAGACACAGTCCTTGTTGCATAACATTCTTACATAAAGTTTGAGGGGAGGAGGTTTATTGATTCTGCGCCTGTGAATCCCTCCAGGTGTCTTATATCAAATTGTAAAAATTAGGCAGATTCATCATTATTCAGTCTGTTACTTGCTTATTTTTTAGCAAAGACCAATATTGCCACTCAACCTGAACACCAAGCACCATACTGTAGCTGCTGCTCTTCCCAAGAGCATATTCACAGCTACTTCTTGTCTGGACTCAACACAGATCAGCAGCTTCAGCACTTTTTTTTTCATTCTGCCTCTAGGAAGCCTACATGTAGCTCCTTTGCACTCACATCCCTTTTATTAATTAACAGAGTTTCATGTGGTTTATGAAAGTAGACTGACAGTGATGGAAACAGAGTGCTAGTGGCAAAGAGCGAGGACTGATCAAGTTTTCCCTCTGTTATTCTCTTCCTCCTCTTCGCAGTGTTTTCAGTGATTATGAATAATGCACAAGACAGACTTTTTTAATATTCCGACATTTCAGGGCAAGTTATTAACAGAATCAGTTTTTGACAAGACCGGAACGTAATTAAAAATGTGTTTATTATTTGTGGTGGGAAAAAAACACAACAGCCGTTCTGGCTTTGAAATGCTAATCTTCCTGTTATGGAACCAGAAGAGTACTTTTCTGGCTGCAACTCTGTTTTTTTGAGTGGCCCAGTTTATCTCTTTTGCATAACCAAGACTTCTTAATAGCCCAAAGGGACTCTTCCTTGTTAATGCTATTGTTTTACAAGTTTATGTCCCCAAAGTTCCATTTTGAAAGTTGATGTTCAGATAACAAATGGAGATCCAGGCCACTCTTCACTGTTGCATGTTGAGCTTTCTGTTGTGACTTTTGTAGCTTTAATAGAGTCTGATCTCTCACCTTGTTCCTCTGTCAGATGTGGTTGAAGCCTGTCAAACGACAGGACATTCCCCAGAGGATGTGTTACATGGCGCCTGTCTACAAAACCAGCGAGCGGCGTGGCACCCTGTCCACCACCGGCCACTCCACCAATTACGTCATCGCCATGACGCTGAATTCGGATGTGCCCACTGAGCACTGGATCAGGCGAGGGGTCGCACTGCTCTGCCAGCTCAGCTCATAGTCGGTTTTGTTTTACACACTTCCATTATATACTCTCAAACTTAATTAAAGAGTGAAACAACAGTTGCTGTTGCCTTTTATGTATCTGTTAACATGAATCCAGCTGTAGCAGGTAAGAATCAGGTTAGATTCCCTGCACTTTATAATGGAGTACAGTTACGAAAAACGAGTATATTCAAGTATACTATTAGTATACTTCTTTTAAACTAAAAATAAACAAGTATACTTTTACTTTACTTTTTATGTACTTTATTAGTTTAGTTTCATTAGCTAGTATATCATTATACTTGCTGTAAACTGACAGTTGTATGGAAAAGTCTAACTATACTTGGAGTATACTTGTACTTATACGTAAGTATACTCAAGTATATAGAAATACCCAGCATGCATTTCAGTAGTTTATAAATAAACAACTATTAAGGTTATGAATTAATAATTTGTCACAAATGGTGTTTTGCCTTTTAAACAGACTGAAGCCCCTTTCACACATGCACTGGGCTGGTCTTTCTCCAGACTTTACTCAGGTGAGCTGTATGTGTGAATGCAAACACTGGCGTCAACCCACCTGGACTTCACACAGCCTTTTTCCTGCCAGCCCCCGAGTACAAAGTCCACGTAAGGTCTGTGTGAGTCTGGGTGTAAAAACATCCAGTAATTCTCCAGGTATTAACAGCGAGACTGGAGGTGTTCCTTGTAAGTAGATCTGCTCAGCACAACATCGTTAAATATAAGAAATATTTATCATGTTTCTGCTGTTGCATCGCATTTCTCTCCTTTATGAAACTGAGGTTATAAACATTATGCATTGTTTCTAATCATATGATTTAACAAAAATCAGCTGATTTCCACAGTGAACATTTTATACCACACCATTCCTCCTGCACACTCTACATAGACACCCTCCCTCTCTAAAATCTCATGGACTATTTCCCCAGATGTGTGAGCACATTTCCAACAGAGTATGTCCAGGTGGGTGCTGCATGTGTAAAAATGCAACTCAGAGTAAAGTCTGAACCTGATCGTCTGGAGATAGTCTAGAGTGCATGTGTGAAAAGGGCTTAAGTGTGGTCAGTAATAAATTGTTGAGTTATAAACTTATAACTGTTAGTAAGAAGGGTGAGCAGTCAGTAGGAGCTGACTCTCAGTAATTTTAAACTTAAATGTGTTACTTTTACTACCACAATTACACGGGTGTGATGATTAACACAGCTGTGCTTCAGTTCATCAACATGGTAGGAAGTCATACTGCATGAAAACATTTAACTATCCAGAAGTGCAAATTAATCAGCTGTGAAGTAGGATCATCCAGAAAGTATACTATTATTACATCACTAGTAAATTAACAGTATGTATAAAAGTCTGTTTGTAGTATACTTCAAATATATTAGAAGTACATAAGACATATGTATATTTACTATACTTGAAGTATACTATAGTATATAGGGTAGTGCTACAGTAGCACTGCTGTCTGGACAGAAATGTTGACTAAAGCTAATAGTTAGGTTGTACTAAAAAGACTACATTAATAGTGACTCCACTTTCTTTGTGCTTCAGTTGACTGGAACAACTTGCTCGATTGCAGAAACCCTGCAGTGGCCAGGCTACTGCAGTGTCTCAACTGCACTTGGTTTTCTACATATATGCTCCTTTTATTGAGCTTTACACACATTACTGTGGTGCATTTGCAGTCAGAGATCCAGATTCAGAGATGTTTTATTTCAGGGGAGTTTATTTCATAATAGGAAGAATACACAGACAAGCAAACGGCACAGATGCCACATTTTACATTTTCTACTCAGATTACTAAACAAATATGCGAACAATGGACTTCCAGTGGAGACATGTTTTCTTTGGGGCGCAGATCCTTAAGTGTCACTTTTATTAAACACCTCACAGGACAGAATTAAATTATACAAGTAATTCAGGACAAATACTTTCTCAAAAAAGGACCTTTAATCTTTTAAAAACAATCTGAATGAATATTGTGAGAAATGACTGAATAATGTGAACTGATTTTAAAGACGGCAGACGAAGAGCTTATTTGATGTCAGAACAGAATGAAATTACATTCAGGTCCTGTTCAAGATTTTTTGCACTAAAATAATAAAATAACAGTAAAAAGATTCAGAAGATGCAGATGATGCTTTGAGTCAACAAGCGACGCTTTACCACTAGGTCCACTATACCCCAAAGAACTCGCCACGATCTTCACGCACAGTTAATTTAAAAAGCAACAAAGGTTGTCGAAGTATTTTCTCTTTGTAGTACAAAGAATGACAACACATTTACACTCAACACAATGTCTCAACTGTTTCAGCTCATGCCTCATGCATGATCCAGTAACATTGACATGAGTTCAGTGTGACTGATGTTGATTCACAGCCAGTTAAGACATATACGATGGATGTCACACAGTGACAGAATAAATGACGCGCACACAGTATTTGTGTGCTCCAGCGGCCAAAGCTCGACGAGCTAGCTTGTCATGTGAGCTGCAGTATTCCAGCCAATGGAATGTCGGGGAGGGGGCAGTGTCAAGCACCGGCCACGGAAATTCCACAGTTAGGCCAGTTTTGGCACAGTCACTGGAGTGACTATAATGTACACATCCAGAAGCATACTTGAGGAATGTGTTAAAAAAATATCTTAAACAATAATAATATTTTCTCCTATGGTTTGACAACAAGTGCACAGAACGCTGTCAACTGACATACGTTTATCATCTTTAGCTTGGTCGGTCTCACTGATTGTCAGGACATTTACTGATTCTTTGACAGAAGTACAGTTTTCATTAACACTGCTTAACTAAAGATCTCATCTTTACAGTGAATCAATAAATGTGCATTAATGTGACAAGTCAACCTCCTGTAGTTAAAAGCAGGAACTCAAAGAGGCACATTAACTTAAACTGGTTACTCACAACGGTGGAGAAGTGAACAACTAGTTTTTTCACATTTTGAAGCTGCAGACTCTTAAAGAAAGACAGACAGTGAAGGCCTAAAGAGAATAACGTCTCATTTAGATGCAGATTGTCAAACCCTTGAAAAATTGGTCAAACACTGGTTCCTAAACAAAGGGAATGCGTGGATTATTGAATATGCTAAATTGCAGTGCTTTTGTCAGCAGTGTTAGCCATTACTATGAACTACAAAGGTTTAATAATCAAATCAGACAAACATAATTCTTAAGTAACTGAAGAAAGCTTTAGCAAAACAAGATAACACTAAGTTATTCTGACAAAACACCGTGGACACATTTTGCTCGTGAAGCAGCGTGAGCTAAAGGGTTAGTTCCACATGTAGTTGCTAGCTAAACAAGCTCTATGTCTCTTTAAGGACACCGTGACGTGTGCAGTGCAGCTGTGGTGCTGCTCCAGTGGCCAGGGCTTGGCGCACAGAAACACAACATATTTGATATCAGAATTGATGATAGATGACGGGGGGAGGACACACACCACAGATGTACGAGGCACTGATGATGGGACACAGCACAGGACGGATAAGAGACGAGGACATGGGAGGGGTACGACGACAACACAACAACAGGTGATGATGGATAGGTGATAAGCAGCTGCTGGGCCGTGACACCTGCATCTCTGCAGGAACACGGTTCCTGCACCAACTCAATATCTAGAGCTCTCTTCTTTTTTTATGTAGCTCACTCGTTCAGAGGAGAGGTGGTGGAAAAGCAGAGTGTAGCTAGCAGAGTAATGAGCATGTTGGAAGCAGGGTACAGGCTATGAATGAGACTCACATCGCATGCAAGACTGGGCCCTCTTACTGCAAACAAAGCATGTTAAGGCCAAGATGAACAACACTGAAACATCCATCTCTCCCCTGTCTCTCTCCTCTACTAAAAGCCAAAATCGAAAACGATGCGGTCCTCGAAGATGGCGATGAGCAGCATGATGCCGAACCCAGTCAGCATGCCCAGGTTCTGCAGGATAAAGTGTCCCAGCTGGCAGCGCTTGTGGTCCTCACTGTCCCCGTGAAGCATTTCTGGCAGCTACGAAAGAGACAAAGTTACCAGTTGGGATCAGAGACAGGCTTCCTCAAATTAGCATTGCAGATCAGGAGGCAGAGAGGAAAGGACTGACTGCCCGTGTGGGAGAAAGACAGTAAAAGTTAAGCTGATGTTGTTGGAGAGGGACAATAATCACTGTGGGGCTGTCGAGTGCACTTTGCCAACTTACCATATCCACCAGAGCCACATAAAGGAACATGCCAGCTGTGATGGCGAAGATCCAATTGGTGACATTGTGTGTGTACTGGCCCACAGCTGTGCCAATCAGCATGCCAACATAAGCCATGAGGGCGGACAGCAGATTGTAGACAATGGCCTGCTTCACTGTCATCCCAGCTTTCAGCAGTACTGCAAAGTCACCTGTCAGCCAAGCAAGAGAGACACACTCATTTAAGCACCATTACAACAATTCCCATGCTTCCAACTCTCATAACATATGCGGTATATCCCAAAGTGCCTGTGTTGAATGATGCTGTTCACAATTTGTTGTGGTGCTGCTCTACAATACCAATAATGATATCACCCCGAATAAATAAATAAATCCTCTCACAAAACAGATCTGTCTTTAAAATGCTTGAAAGTTTTGAGTTGGAGGCGTTTCTTTCTTTCTTTCGTTGCAAAAGCTCTGAGACACTGAGTACTTGTCTTTGATCATCTGACTCAAATGCAAAATATCTCCACACACAACTTTTGGAGTCCTTTTTTTCTCTACAAATTGTAGCAGTCTGGTGGACGTTTTGCTGCACCTGCACCGTCCCACTTATTGTTTTTAGTACTGAGGTGCTTTGTATCTTGAGTATCACAGGAATTTTGGTATCAATGTCTTACTGAACTTTTGGTTCTCATGATATCCTTACGAACAAAGTGCAAAGTGACACGCTCCTTTCTACTTGACACGTCACACTGTGTTTCTTTTACATATATATCATTTTTTTCCCAGTCTTTCTGACTCAGTGATGAGGTGAATGTGCTCACAAGAAACTCTCTCCACACATCTGCCGCCGCCAGATATCTCCAAGTAGGTGAAAAACAGACCAGGACCTGCTCTTTCTAAGAAATATGTCTTTAACTCCCCTCTGATACGCTTATGATTACATATGCATGCCGCAGCCTCGCTACCCTCTTCAATCATTGCTGGGCCAAATGCAGGAAGAGGCCCAAGTCTCAGCGGAAACGCCCTGGATTTGCAAAGAGAGATGAATACTGAGAAGGAGGGTGGCCTACATTTTCTGCTCTATGTAACAAGCGGCCTCTTTTCCTTGCTAATTACCACAATGAATATATTACCACTCTGCTCTCATCCATCAATCAAAGCCAGACAAAAAGGGGGAAATTAAAGAGAGGCAGTCCACACACACCTCACTTCAATGGCCTTTTTTCATCCTTCTCCAACTCACTGTGGCGTTTCCTGCCTTCCCACTTCCAATCGTTCAGACACTCAGACACGCCTGCTGTCGCCTCATCTACCGCAATTAACACACCCATCACTGCCAATTAGCTTCACTCTGGGTGGTTAAAGAACCTTCATAATCATCATCTTTGCCATCCAGCTGCCAGTCGGGGGATGGCTTTTGTGTTCAGGGGGAGCTGAGAGGTTCACTTGTCAAACTACTGGGTTTGCCTGTCATGTGGCCCGACGGGGGTGAAGGCACAACAACCAGCGCTCCTGACGAGCGTCGAATCAACAGGAAATGTGAAATTACATGTCGGGAAAGTGACTGATCTCGCATGTCTTTACCGTGCCGCCCGAGACAGGAGTCGTGCTGCAGTTAACCATCTGGAAGCTTGAGTACAAGTGGGTGAAAATAGCGATAAAAGGACCAAAATGCTGTAGCTGAATCAAAGCTCAAGCTCTTCTTCCATATGATCATGAAGCCTTGCAGTTATATCCAATAATAGCTGATTTTTTGGCACTTGGGGGCAGACAAACATAGCCTATTATTCACCAGTTCACACTCTGCCAATAATCTGCAGTGTTCTATTCATCAAGCACATAAACGAGGCATGGAGACTGCACAGCGCTGAGACACATCATTAGTACTGATCTGCTGTGGATGGCCCTGTTGTCTTATCTTTTTTTGCTCCACTCTCACCACCTCTTCCTCTCACTATAAACAAACAGGCAGAGGAGAGCGATGTGGAGTAAATGGGGGAAAAACACAACTCAGAACAAAACTGCTCACTGTTGCTGACTCAAACTGAATCAAAAGGGTCCTGGGAGAGAATGGATGTGAATGCAAATGAACGCACTGGCAGCTGTACTGTCTTTGAGTCTGACTGTATTGAACAATGTGTGCCAGCCGTGGTGCCTCATCTTCGCTGACAGACACTGTGACAAGCCATTTCGCTGCTGTCAGACAAAAGCCATTAATCTGGTAAAAAAAAAAGTAAATTTTTCTGGAGCAAAAAGGCGAGTGATGATTATTGACATGACTGGGTTTTTAACAGGTTTCAAGGGACAGATGATTGTGAGACGCGATTCAGATTAAAGTGGGAAAAGCATTGATTTACATAATGATTACCACAGTGTGAACTAACTGCACTGCCTTCACAAAGCTGCTTTGTTGTACTTGTTGAACATATAACAAAGTTTTTTACACACGTCCTCTCGGTGCACTGCACTTACCAAGTTCATGAGGTAATTCATGGCAGAAAACAGCCACTGATGTACTGATGCCTCCTGTCAGGTTTGCACTGAACGCTGCTCCTGCAGAAACAAGACCACAGTGTCAGAGGAAAGGAGACAGTCCTGTCTAGTCAAGCTAGAAGCAACTTACAGCTAAATATTATAGTTTGGAGACGTCTAGGTCATTTGCTAATCAGGCCCTCAAAATGTTGTGTTTATTAGTGGACAAACTCAGAACATGTTACCTATAGCCAGGCCATCACTGAAGTTATGCATGCCGTCTCCCATGATAACCATCCAGGCAATACTGGCGATGCCAGCGTCCTTCATTTCCTGGTCTGAGTGGCAGTTCCCACCATGAGAGTGCCCGTGGCCGTGCGAATGTCTGTGTCCATGGCTGTGGTGCTTGGCTTTGCGTCCGTTCTCCTTGGTGGGTGACGTCTTAGTAGTTGGAGATTCGGGTGTTTGGAGTTCTGTGAGCTGTGTGTCGTTGTGACTATTGTCGCAGGAGATGGTTGTGCTGTCGGGGTCTGCAGCAGATAGGAGGTGTTACCGTGACAGCCACAGAGACACAATCAAAAGTTGATTTAAAGATGTAGCTGAAAACCTACCTTCACTGATTGGCTTCAGGTGCAGCCACTCTGCATCTGAGCGCCGATTTAGCTTGTGATCTGACAACTTTCTGCCAATCTTGCCCTCCTCAGTCACCTTCTTCAAGCCCTGTGAGCAGAGACACAGTTGTATGTTGCATCTTCTTGAGAATGAGCGTCTGATTAAAACCTTGTAACTGCGAGGTTCAGCCTCATCCCCTGTCTGTCAGGTTCGTCTTACCCTCTGGTCTTTGTAGTGCTTAAACATGCCAATACAGTGTTCGATGATGAAGAGGAGGTAGATGCCGGCCAGCGCAGTTAGCCCCTTCCACACTCCATCAAAGGCTGTTACCAGATCGGTGTCATGGCTTGTCCCTGGCTCGCTGTGGTCGTGCTGCCCTTGAGACTGAAAACAAATGAGACAAATGAGAGGTGGATAAGGGTAACACATTTATCAGGACATGTACTGTTTTTGTGTGGCTCCAACTATATATTGAAATGCCCACTTAGGCTACAGAGCAGATGCATATATTTGACACATGCTTCAGTAAGGAACTGAAGTCCATGTTCTTCTTTTTCAATTATTTACTGAGACCTTCAAATACATAAAAGGAATGTATTAAACCAGCAGCAGTAAGAGCCAGGTATCCTTAGTGAATGAAATACTATAAAAAACATAAATAATTTATACAATAATTGTTGTATAAATGACTCAGACAGACAGATCAAATTTGTGATGCCTCTATCCACTGAGATAAAGTCTGATTTTTGATATTTCATATTTATACATAGTGGGGGCGTTGCAATGCAAAAAAAGACAAACACGCAAACGTCTTCACATAAAAGACGGAATAATCACAACCTACAGCTCCACAAAAAGGTTTTACTTCACTGTACTAGGGCTGCACGATTAGTGTCGCCTGTGCAATTACATATCTACAAAAGGCTGAGCTTGTACGTATATTTTCTTAAAACACACAGTCTATTTCAATTTTTGGATTCACTATATAGAGGATATATCATTATATGTATATTTTACTTTAAACCAAGACAGTCTCATTTATTACATTGCAGTTGCAATATTGTCTACAATAATCACAATAAAAACTTTTCTGCCAAATCATGCAACCATACACTGTACACAGTTGTATCCTAATGCCTGTAGTGTACTCACATGAGGAAGCAGGTGAAGGAGAGCATCGCCACTGAGGGTGCCCACTGCCAGTGCCACTAGGAAGGTGAGCAGGAACTTGAAGCAGGATTGTTTGAGGATGGGTACAAGTACCACACCCAGTAGAGACAGCAGACTGATGATTGTGATGGACACGAACCCCCAAACCCAGACCCACACTGGAGAAAGAGACAAAGACAAGTTTTTACTTTTTAATGTAGTTTACAACATTCACCAGGATCCCATGTGTCCAAAATGTCTTTTCACATTCTGACAAACGGGAGATGTATGGTTGATTTAAATGCCAGCCACTAACAGCCATGGCTGCACCATCATTCCACTTCTGACTCAAAACATTTTTTCTCATCCAGTTCCAGTTCACATGTGCAGGAAACTATCCTCCAGAGGAATTTAATCCACGTGTCCTTGTGATGACACGAGGCCTACAGCAAGAAATGCAGAGTGACATTTCAGTAGAATTCCACTCACCTCATTTGTCATTTGAGGCTGCAGATGTGAGACATGAAGCAGGAGAGAAGTCAGTAAGGTACTCTATCATTTAAAGTGTCAGTCAGGCTGTCAGTCCAAGACGTGTTTGCAAACAGCGAGTGAGAAAAAGTTTATGATTCTTTCGTCACAGAGGACAAAATGTTTAATGTAGTATGAAATTGTTGTGGTGTTGTGTTTACTAAAGTGATGCTCGGTCGTTCGCTGCCGACATTCAGCCATACTGTAGAACATCTATTGACTGAAGCACAGCATGCATGTAATGCAAATCTTACAGTCAACTGCCTGCAGAGAGGTATTTCTGACGCATGTTAGTACACACTCAATTAGTGATCTGTAAATATAGTACTAAAAGAGTATTTGACTACATCCTGACTGGCCAACATATAAAAATACTGAGCACTGACAAAGGTTAATTAACACAAAGAACAGAATTAAGACCAAGCCAGGGAGAAAAAATTACCAATAATAGTAAAATCACACTGACAGACACATATCTTCTCTTCATCTAATTGGCCCCAGGTGGCATCTCTTGTGAAGAGATGATCTGAAACATGCCTTCTTGACAGAGTGGTCTTCAGAGAGACTGAGTCAAGCTGTTGCTGTCCCATTACCCAGCTGTAGCATTAAAAAACATTACAACAATACAGTCTTTCCCCAGGCAGCAGTCACTGAACTCAGAAAACAGGAGGCTGGAGTCGCTCCTGAGGGAAATATTTTAACTGAAGAGGTAGACACTGATGCTTAAGTGCTGATTACATAGCCATTTGTCATTAGCTCTTGGGATGCTTTCTTCCAAACACTGACTGTCACTACAGGTTTACTTGAGGCAAAGGTGTTTTAATGATGGGGAATCATTTCCATTTTCATCTAAACAATCAGAACCCCCCCGACATCCCCTCATATTCAGATCTCTTCCTTCTTTTGTCACTTGACTGTATGTTCTATTTTCATTGCTGGTGCAAGAGTCGTGAAGTTTTCTTTTAGGG
>OMLM01008957.1:0-20245 GCA_900302695.1 Helostoma temminkii | reverse complement strand
AAACCATTTTCAATGTGCCTTACACAAGGTTCTACAGCTGACTGCTTTCTTATTTGTTGAACCATGCGGAACATCATGTAACCCTGAGAGGCACCTGTGTATCAGCCAGACAGTACAGCACTGAAGATCCTTCACACTTGCGCAGCTCATCTACGTTTCTGTCTCATTACCTTTATGCTGTTGTGGTTTTGGAGGTGGAGGGGGGCAGGGGTTTGCGGCAGGGAGATAGAAGGTGGTGATAAAGGAATAGAAGGAGGCCCACTGCTCTGTGTCTTCTCTCCAATTACCCATCTCCTGTGAGCCATGGCTCACAAAAATGGCCCACGGTGTCGCTTAGGCTCTCCTAATTGGCACAGTGCAAAAGGAGAGGAGATTGGGGACCAGAGAGAAACAAACTACAGATTTTCTGAGCTTCCCCATGGATGCCAGCAGGAGGTAAATGAAAGTCAGCTCTGTGTGGTGTGTTGATGTCTGTGGTTGGGTCTTGATGCACCACTGTCGAGAATCTAGCGCCTCAAGTTTTCTACTAATGAGGACCGTTCCTGCCCTTTTGACTTGTCCCTGCCATCTTCCTTGTGGTTATTACCATTTTTATGACTGTTTTTAGTGGTGCACACTGCTGCCTGAGGCACATGCAGTGCAGGTATCTCTGGAGGGGCACGTGTGTGATAATTAAAGACAAAAGAGAGTATACATTTAGGGAATTCCTCCAATCTCACAGTTGAACCTGAGTGACTTTAACAGTGTTATTCTATCTAATGTTATTCCTACATGCTCACAAAATAGACATTTTTGCAGCTAAGATTTGTTTATGTGATAAAAACCACACTTCACCAGGATTGAAAATAAATTCAGGTTGTGCAGAACATCTTATTACCTCACACTTAATGTTGTGGATTCCTAGCTCTGATCAACTTATCACTTTATACAACTTGAATCCAAAAGTAAAAGTCGAATTACACTTCAGGCATAATACAGGAGAACAAACAAATGTAAGAAAGCAGCAAATGCAGTGTGTTTAGATTTATTATTCTAGAGGTTCACAATGATTTTTATTCCAGGTGCAGGATGACACACACTGTACCATAACACATGAATTCCACGAAAAAGCTTCAAAGATTTGCAGCCTCTTACTATTTTGGTATGCAGGAAGTGGGACAACTGGTGCAGGATTGATTTATAACAAGCTTTTATGGCTTTACAGGCTTTATTGCAACATCTGTAACTCATTAACAAATAAACACTATCGCTTTATAATTTACACTATTATATGCCTACAAAACTTTGAGCTCCAAAAGCAGGGCACACAACACTGACCTGCATTCTTTGTATGTTATCTCTTAATCTCACTTACTTCGAGTTCTCATTTTGAATATTGTTACTCTAAAGATATCGAACACAAACTGAAAACTGAAAATAAATTTCAGCCATAAAAAGAACATGAAGAAACTAGTTATGCCTTAAAATCTTTCTCTGACACTTTTGATAACAAGGAAACACAATGCCACAGAGGCAAACGCTCTCTAAACAAATCATGAGTGCAGCAGTAAAACTTGTGAATGACCCTGATTTAGAGAATCTATCACATGATGTACTGTATTAAAGACAGCTGGATATGAGATGGAAAATTGGCCATCAACTCATTCAAACATTAACTTCCTCCCATGTAACAAGAGAAGTCTCTATTCCTGGGCAACCTACACACACACACACAGCAGCGGGGTGGGGCCAGGCTTACTTTTCTTAACACATTCACTGGAACAAATCAGGTGTTACCAAGATGAAAGAGCACAGACAGTCAACAACAACACACAGGACAAACACCTTTTCACTATAGACCCCTTTTTAGCCAACGTTATGGTTACATTACAGTGTTATCGCAAAAACCATAGGCGTCCTTAGACCTTTTACTGGTGCCCCAGTATAAATCAGCTGTGCCCCAGTAAACAAATTCTCAATTGTCTTCTTTTGTCAGTAGATTTATTATTATTATAATCCACAGAATAGAGACAGAAAAAAATGCAATGCAGTCAGTAACACAAGCCATGCACGTGAGAGGCACACAGTTTAAACAAAAAACACAAGCCGTTGTTGCAGCTGCACACAGCAGTACTAACTCCATTAGCTTGATGAAAAACCTGTACGAAACTAACGTAAAGTAGTGATATTACTGCCTGAACCATTACTGACTCCTCCTGTAGATGGATATCAGAAAGTTTTTAAACTAACCAAGCAGAGGGAAGAAGAGAAAAGAGATTAGTTTGAGGAACGTGAGACTTATTAGATATTAGATAAAGACAGTTATTTAATATTTTCATAAAGATTACTATGTCCACCTTTTCAAGTACCTATGTGGTGTAGTGGATTGGACAAAGACGGTCTGGCTAGGGTCAGGCTAAGGGGGCTGTGTCCCAGTAAAGCTTTATGTCTAGTATGTACTGAAAATACTGAAAATCAGTTCTTTTAGGCACATATCCACCTACTATAGAGACAGTATTTAACCTTACCTGATACAAAATGTGCATTTAAACCACAAGCATTTTTGTTGATTGCCTCAAGGCTGATAAGCCCAGTTCTTTGTCTTCCTGTGTGACCACAGCTTTCTTCATTTTTTATTCAAGTCAAGATTCAAAAAAAGTGTATTAATCCCAGAGAGAAATAGTTTGCCTGTTACAGCTGAACATGAAACGATGAAATGAACGAACCAGGAAAAGATCCACACAAAACACAAAGACAACATACATAAACTCTGAAACCACTGAATCAATATGACATAAATAATATGACAACATGATATAATATTTATGATGAAGTGAAATAATGTTTAGATGTGTCAGTCCCCCAACCCTTTGCAGTAGGTGGAGGGGTTGTTTTCCTAGCAGTATCAGTTGGTGTATGACTAAGCTCCATCACTCATTAAATTGTGGTATCCAACAACAGAGTAAGATGACAACTTTAGTAGCTGATGTAGTTACAGGAATATGATGTCTGACCACATTACCGTTAGGTCATTACTGAGTGAGCATGTAACAGGAAATCGAGTCCTGCTGGTTAATGTTAACTTTTTTAAATAACATTCCTGGTCCTAGAGAGTGAGTGACTGTACATATGCAGTTGTATTTCATTCAGACACTTAAAATAAAAGCCAACAAAACTCACTAGCCAGTGTTAATGAACGTGTTCAGGGGGGTATCTTGCCTTTAGCTTTGCCCCGCCCACCAAAAAGCATCACAATGTTTACTAAGTGTAAAGGGATCTACTGTATGAGGCTGCACTGAAGAGCTACTCCTCAAACCAAACTTCTGCTTCTTCATTCATTCATTAGAGACTATTGTTTTCTCATCAGTAAATAAACGTTATTTCAGCACTGGTGGCGTAGAAATACAAAAAGCTTGACTAGCCTATTCATTAAGGTCTTAAATGTGGTCTTTAAATTAAATTCCTTTAAGAAAGTGGCAGCAAACTAATAGAAGCATTCAAATTAA
Source organism: Helostoma temminkii (assembly GCA_900302695.1). NCBI lineage: Eukaryota > Metazoa > Chordata > Actinopteri > Anabantiformes > Helostomatidae > Helostoma > Helostoma temminkii. Next base: position 16,760 of record OMLM01008957.1, on the reverse strand, counting down.
TCACTGATCCGTCTCCACTGCAACTCTGAGCAGCAGAAAATGGTTGAAAAAACATCCTCGTGCACAGAGGAACTGCCTTATCAGTATACTGAAAGATGGAGCAACAAAAGTGGGCATACCCAGAGGAACATGGTTACAGTACCTGACTCAATTCAGTTATTGCCATCACTGTAAAATACAGTTAGATTAACGTTTTGTTATTCAAGTCTCTCAGTCCTCCCCAAGACAGCACCAGACAGACAGCTCCAGGTTATACATCCTGATAGCATCACATTCTAGACTCAGTGGTTGTTAGTGATCTCTCTGTGGTTTTCTGCTTATTAAGATACTCGTTTCCTCTGTCCAGTGGCACCAGATAAAATATAACAATAATTTTAAGTGGAGTTCTTTTCCCAAATATCTAAGCACTGTATCTAAATATAAGACAGCTTATCTAGATGTTTTATTAGTGTCAAAGCATTAAACCTAAAACAAAGCTGTGCACAAACAGTGAAAAGAAAATGGCCTTTTAAAGATTAACTGAGCAATAGTGATGTTAAGATAAGCTTATCACAAACCATGCCTTTATTCAGGATACTTGTCTGTAGTGCACTGGTTAGGTCAAGAGCTGCAGGCCCATTCTGCACTTTGGGCAAACCTCAACCCCTTAACATGCATTGTGAGAATACGCATTTCTTTTGCTACTCTTCATATTTTCATTGAACAAAATATCAGAAAAGGATATCCAAAACAACAACATAAAAGACTAAAAGACAAGTTGTTAATGGGGGACAGAGCATCAGTGCTGACACTTGACTTGACACTGATATTTTTATGAACAAGATAGTTGGCTCTTACCAGAACTGGTGGGCTCCAAAGCTTCCTGGTCAACATCTACCTGGTGGTAATGGCGAATGCAGACACGACTATCTATCTGGTAAAGCAGGGCTGGACACAGGTAAGTGAACTGGGTAGGGGAGATGACTGATTCAGGAGTTAGGCCATAGTAGTTGAGTAGCTGAGTCAGGTTCAAACACTGGAGAAATGAACAGCAGAAACATACACATGAAGTGAGGAAACACTGAATGCTTAACATCAAAACTATCAGACTTATAGTTATATGCCACAAAAGATTTACAGATTATCAAATGGTCTTTCTAAACATGAAAAACTATTTTAAGTGTATCAATAAATTGACTAGTACTTATGGATGAAAATACCTTTTTAAGTTACAGTTCAGTATTAACATGAACAGAGTGAATTCATAAGCCAAGCTGGCTGTGTTTCATCATATAAAGGAAATCAAAGACTAAAATGTATTTTAGGATTGGCTTTAGGCTTTTTAAGTGACAATATGCTTCGTACCTCCTCGTGCTGATGTAACAATCCACCTGGATGTCCAGAGAGGAGTGGGACTGCCAGAGTGGGGATGGAAAGCCCGTGTGGAGCTTCTCTCTTATCTTTATGAGGATGGCTGTGACCATGTTGGTGATCATGGTCATGATTGTTTTCACTTTCATGGTCATCAAGCGAAGGTGTGAGAGTAGAAAGGGTTTTATTTCGCCCTCGCTGACCTTTAACCCTTGCTGGTTTTCTGGGTTTCTTGGGCCGGCTTTCAGAAGGGACAGGGGAGGACTGTATGTCCTGAGGGACTTGGGACAGCTCCAAGTGGTCAGAGATCGGCTGTTCCTTGTCTATGGGAGGAATGTCTGTGCCAGTCTGTATCTGATGAATAGGGCTGTTGTCATGTTCATGATCACCATGGTCATGATCATTGTGGTCGTGGTCCTTGTGGTTAGAGTGCACCTGTACCTGCTCATGTTTGTGCTCTTTGTCATGTGCATGATCATGACCATCGTGGTCATGGTCAAGTGTGTCCTGCACATGTACATCAGAATGTTTATGGTCACTATTCTCTACCTTGGTGTGATTATGGTCATGTTCTGCATCATGTCCAAGATTGTGGTCAGGATCATGATCATGTTTATGGTCACGGCCTACAGTCACATCACCACCTGGACTGGCAGCAGCAGTCTGTCGGTTGCATGGGGTGGGAACTATTTCTGTGCGTGTGTCATGGGAGCTGGGTTTGTGTGGATAATGATGATGATGATCATGCCCCTGTCCATGACCCTGACCATGGCCTTCATGGTCAGATGTATGTGAATGAAGACCCTTTTGTATATCCAGCAAGTCAAGGTGGGCTACATGGTCATGGCCCAGATCCTCATGTTCCACACCTACCACCTTCACTTCACCCAAACCCAAGCTAAATAGCAGACTTTGAAATCCCTGAAAATCTAGCCGGTCCATCTGGCCATAGCGCCTGAACAGCTGTTGGATGTAGAAGCGCTGTTCCTCCTCAAGAGCATCTCCTTGGAGCCTTGTAGACTCCGGGGACACAGTGGCTCCTCCCACATATGGAGCCTCAGAAATCTGCAAGTCACTGTGCTCGTGGCTGTGGTTGTGGTCAGCGTGCTGATGTCCACCATGCTGATGGCTGTGTCCTTCTGCATGGCAGTGGTTGCACTGATGGAAGAGGAAGGTAAGCACACACAGGAAACAGAATTTTGTGTGCACGTGGACTCGCATTGTCCCCTTACTTCTGGTCCCCTGCAAAAACAGGACAGCGACAGAATCAAAATTTGATTCACAAAACAGAGGGGGATTTCTGCAGCTCTCAACTAGTTAAATTCAAAGACCTTTTTAAGACCTCCTTGAATGCAATTTAAGACCCATATTCTATGCTCACAGAAAAAAAGTATGAATGATGTGTAGAAAAACTAATGACTGTTCTAAAGAGTTTTCTTGTGAAAATGAATACATTTAGAGGTATAGATCCACTGAATGCACTGTTTGCAGTCCAGGTGTTATTAAAGGAGCAGTAACTAATTTTTTTCTCTAAACCTCCATGGCTGGTCTCCTAGCTACCATTAGCCGTTAGCTGAAAAGTGACAGCTGTTTTGTAACACATGCACTGGAGCCCTATGTAGACATGACCCGAGTGAGATGCATGTAAAGACACAAATGTCATATGGTCCAGACGTTACCATATGACTAAACACGATCATCTGTGCTGACAGGTCAGAGCTGACTAAACACTGGAGGCTTCTCACCTAGTTTTAAGATTACAATGGTGAAAAACCATGATGGATATGTTATTTTTAGATGGTTACACCATTAAATGACAATAGCAGGTGTAACTAACAATGCTTTGTCATCACGAGTGTGGTATGCATCAGCATATTTAAATATAGACTGAAATATCACGATGTAGATGTATATTCATACAAACCAATTATTGAAGAATTATTCTGCTTGAGATGGGGTGGGTGTAATGCACAACAGTGGAACATAAAATAATGTTCCACTGTTGTGCGTTACATCAGAAACTAATGTGTGTGACACTGCTCTCACTGCAATTAATTCTTAGGATTGATTAAACTCATATGATAACAAGTTGAAGTATATACTGTATAGACAGAAGTACAGTATAGACTGGCCCAAAGTGATAGCTAATGAATATAACTGAATGAATATTTCCACACAATCATTTTACAATTTATTAAAAAATAATTATAATGTCAAATTATTATTAAATCATAATAATAATGAGATTTTAATTCTTGCTTTTATCACAACTCGCTTAGACTTCTTTAAAGTCAAAGTATATTGGGCTTAGTAAGACATCACTTGCTCGACTGCAGTTAGTTCAAAATGCTGCTGCTCAACTTTTAACCAACTTTTATTTTAAAAAAATAAGAGCACATTACTCCGATCTTGGCGTCACTTCGCTGGCTCCCGGTTTGTTTTCATATTGATTTTAAAATCCTTTTGTTTGTTTTTAAATGTCTTCATGGTCTCGCCCCACAGTATCTCTCTGACCTTCTTTTACCGTACACTCCATCACACTCTCTCAGGTCAGCAGATCATTAATTTTTAGTTGTGCCCAAGACAAAGAGGAAGCTTTGAGGTGACCGTGCTTTTTCAGTTGTTGCCCCAAAATTGAGGAATGAGTTGCCTGCGTACATCAGGCAAGCTAACTCACTTTCTGTTTTTAAATCTTTTCTTAAAACACATTATTTCTCTTTGGCATTTGACTCAGTTTGAGATGTTAATTTAACTGTTGTTTTATATTAGTTTTTGTGTGTCTATTCTATCATTTTATGTTTTACTTGTTCTTATGTTTGTGTGCAGCACTTCGGTCAACTGTGTTGTTTTTAAAGGTGCTTTATAAATAAAATTGGAATAAAAAAAAAAAAATTGAGCAACATTGAACCTATATATTGAACTAATATTGGAGTAGAAATAGAATACATATTATTGGTAAAGAAGACCAGAAGAAATTAGTAGCTTAAAAATATAAAAAGATAACAGGTAACAGATTAATCAATCAATCCTGATTATATTAAATCACTGATCAATAATGGACTTAAAGCCCAATCAGAGTTTATCAAATTATAAAAGAACAGAGAAAGGATTAGGAAAATACATACATAAATAAGATACAACACTGAAACCATCTAAGCTGCTACCATCTACCTTTAGCTGAGAATAACAGATCTAATAGCTGAAACAAGGAGCCTTCTGGAGCACAATAAACTCTCTTCTGAGATTTGTGTAACAAATCACTTGTTTTCCTCCTCCACTCTAAAAAGCCTGAAGCAGCAATATCACTCCAGTCAAATGATCCTCATAAGGTCTCTTGTGAAGCCTGTGGGTGGTTGATGTGTGAGGGGTGGAGGAGGAGAGGAGTAAAGAGAGGTCAGATGAGGAATACTGCTGGGTAATGGCAACATGGCACACAGCAGAGACCAGACACACCAAAACACACACATTATGTTTGGCAGCCTGTTTGTTAACAAAGTTTTTAGGGGATTTACAGCATGCATATCATCAGGGAATAGATTTGTGTTGTACAGACAACATATGATGTTAAAACAAAGAGGGTGATATATCCTCCTCACAGTTGTGGGGACTAGTAACAACGGATGCACACTGTAGGCTTGTAGGAGCAACAAACAGCACAATATAACTACATTGATTTCTGTGTGGATACCTACACACACACAACAAAAACTCAAGAAACAAGACATTAAAAAAAATAGTATACAAGGGGCTCATTTAAAAACAAAACATACTGGTGATAAAACATAATCTGCTTTTGTTATTTAGTTTTTACTGGTAAAGGATAAAAAAATGCAACAATCTATAACTCTACAACTATCTAGCAGATGGAAACCCCTAAGTCTAAATTATGTGTGTATCTATCCCAGGTATTTTACAGAAAATGCAATTTTAAAGATTAATTACAGCTAAGATAAAGTCCTTGTTTAGTCTCCAAAGCCTTGATCATTGTCCAGATGACAACCTAACAGTTAACGACCATTAGCTTCATGTGGAGTTCCTTCTGCCCATATAACCAGATCAAGAGCTTGTGTAAAACCAGTACTGTCTCAATATATAGTAGACTGTACCAGTATTTTAAAGTACTCTTAATGCTAGCATTTTTGTCAAAATAATTATTGCTGTCAATTACAAAAATTAGCAGCTACAATAGGCCTACCTTTCCCATTCATCCAGGTAACAAACCATGTGGTGCAATTCAGCATGTTCAAAGGGCTATAAACATCATAAACATTTCCGAGCCACGGCAAATAAAATCAGTAACTTAACACTGACTTCATTCTTATTTAAAATTACCTATGGAAACTGGAAGGGAGGCTACTTACCGCTGTGTGCCTTTGAATGAGTGGTGTGTGAAATTAAGTTTGACCAAAGAGTCAATGATAGCGTTCTGACTCAAGGCTGCAGACACAAAGTGTGGTTACAAGCCTACTTCACGGCTGTCGACAAGACACTGTTTATAAACATGAGAGAGCAGTGACCTATGAACCTCGCAGCAGATAGGTTGAGGCAAAACCAGGATATATTTTAAGAGCACACCCTCCACGCAGCAACATAGCTTGCTGTGTTTTGCCTGATTAGTATCTCTTTTGTAGTTGGCCTTTAAAGAAAACAATAGAGTCTCTATTGAGTATGAGAGTTGAACTGAATTACACAAACCACAATCTAAAAAGTAAGCACTGCATACTCACTTCAATACTGTAGCTTTTCTTACTGAGCTTATTTTCTGTTTACATTTACAGCTCAAAACTCTAGTAAATGACAAAACCTCAGTGAGTATTGATATGCACTGTGGTTAGTCTATCAGTTTAAGGCAGGAAACAGAACATTACCTAAACTGATTTCGGTCAGTGATATAATCACAATTGGTCTCAACACAAGATAAGGAAATAATCATATCATTACACTGTGAAGTGTGACATCTTGGTTACTCACCATAATACGTGTCCTCCTTCTTGGCCCCCAGTCCTGCTGCTATATGAGGGGTTTTCCAACTCTTCTGAAACATGCACTATGGGAAAGACAAACAAGTGAAAATCAGACTTGTCTATACACACTCTTCATGTCAAGCTATAGTAGAACTTTCTACAAACAACAGTTACCTAACACAGTGCTTGTGTTGTCACAAAAGGTGAACAATGTGAATTTTTTTTACAATCAGTGGTGTCCATTTACTTTTCTGTTTAACAACCCCCTGCTGACAGCACTTAAGCTTGCACTGCCTTCAGACACCCTTTACAAATCAATTTAGTAATCAGGAGTCAATATGAATGAGCCAACATGAGCTCACTCACTGCCTGATGCTCACTCATCATCCAAGCCTGGTCACTGACTGACCTGTGCCATATTCATACAACAGTTTGTGAGGATGCTGTATGTGCTTGTGTGTGTATTCAGGGCAGATACCTTGTCGTTACTACTACTAGTGGATCAGTAATACAAAACCTGTATCTGGCATATAGGTATTTGAGCCTATATCAAAGCACAATTTCTCATCCTCACTAAAATCAAAAACAGCAGATGTGGTAACCCCTGGAGGTCATTATTTCAGGCACAGTGATTCTCCTACAATTCACTAGAATACACAACAAAAAACCCTGCTGAGCAATATAGAGTCCAGTGATTACTGAACTGCACAAAGCACACTATCTACAACATTAACTACGTTTAAATTTGCCCAAAGATGTTTCCTGATTTGTTTTTTGTTTTTCTGTAAATTGTATTATAATAGAACAAATGGCCACTATAACTCTTCCAAACCATCTGTGGAGCCATTACAGACCACTTTCATTACATACTGACATGTATCACAGTAGAATCATCACAGCAGAAAAAAACATATGTTAGCTAAATTCCATTTAACTGCTTTAGTATCTTTTGTCCTGGAGTTGTGGATGCAGTTGCACTGCTGTTGCCATGATTTACTGTGATGCTTGTGTAGAAACAAGATGTCATTAGTGTCATAACACCTGTGATTTTCCTCATATGACGAGTCCAAACATCAAGTGAAAACCACAATACTTTAGAACAGTTTGAAGAATCAAGGCAACAAAGCAAATGGCTTCTTGCTGATGATAAGAAGAAAAACAGATTCCTGTGTGTCCCACACAATCAAATGTCCCTACAGTTTGACTTGATGCTAGTGGTAGAACAGGAATGAATGCACCAGTTCTATGGTAGTGATGATAAAATACAAACTTAACTGTTCAATTTCTATCATAAAATATCATATAACATACCAGCAGCAGCATTTTCTGATTAAAAACAACTTTCTGTCGTCACTTGACATTATGGCACGTTGCTCTGATTATGTGATACAATGAGTTAGTCTAACGGGGATCCACCGCCACAGAAGCTACTGGTAAACTGAGTTTTCGGAAATGTACTGTGGAAACATGTACAGTTTATCTTGAATTTGTAAAATGTATGTATGTGATGCAAGAGATGTTGTGAGAAATGTTTTTACAAAATTTAAGGAAAAGGCTTAGCATTAAGCATTAGCATTTTTTTTTCCATTTCATGTAAGCCTACAGAGAGATCACTGTAAAATTAATTATTATGATTGTTACTACCCTGTGGCCATCTTTAAAAATGAAAAGAGATGGAATAACATACATCAGATAAATTCCTTTTCACAAAATGTGCCAGTGAAGAAAAATACACACCTTGGTAGTACAGAATGACACATAACTGTGTGCCAGTATACCTTCACACTATGAGGTGATCTGAACTACTAGTACATGGGAATTAAGTGGTATATCACTGCCAAGTTGAGCAGCTGGAAAACTAAATTACATAAAGTTTAAATCAGTTTTATCATCATTCCTAATAACCTTTTCCATACATTACTACTTATACTGTACTTGCTGTGTCTTTCTCATGACAGCGGGAATGTTATTTCTCAGGGAAAAAAAAAAAAAGAAAAGATGCCTTAGCCCTTAAGCAGTCTCATATGATTTGCACATGACCATACACATCCTTTTCCTCACAGTATCAAGATGGTGTCTGCAAGGAAGCAAAATGAGGAATGAAGCAAAAACATTTATTCTGGTATCCAAGAAATGATACGGCATGTCTGTACCATCATATGTAACATTAAATCATCTGAAAAAATGATGTGATAACTAGTAAAGCCAATAAACATGCATTTTAAAAGTTTACTTCCATGTTAGATTATTGAACGATTTTTTGAATGATGAATGAACTTTTGACAGGAGAGTGTCAGTGTGGCTCTGTAGCAGGAGGAAGGTTCATCTCATAAACGACTGAAGGAATCTAGATGTGAAAGAAAATACCAAAAATAGTATTGTAATATTATGTTTGTTATACTGTACTGATTCTCAAACATGTTGTTTTTTTGTTGCTGTTTTTTTCCCTCAACGGTTTAAAAAAGATTTGTGTCAGAGAATGGTTTCCTTTCCATGCACATCTTCCCAGGGCTGTGACAAATCAGAAACCATTAAAGGACAGCTTTTTCAAATGTTTTTATAAAAATTGTCTGGTGCCCACATGGGTTCTTTTAAAGAGGTTTTACCTGATGAAACTGCTCCTCCTGAACGTGAGGGCAAAACTTCTGTTGTTTTAAGACAGGCTGGAAAAATTGTGATCCTCTCCTTATACAAAGCTTCCACTTTTGATGCATAGCCAGGGAGTCATACAACCGGAAGCTTACACTAAGTGCAGAGTATAGAACAGTATTTGTTCTTCACACATGAAAATAAAAATATATTAAAAATGAGTTTTTCTTAGTATGGCCTGAGGCACATAAGAGAGGGCAGATGTCAGCTGCCACATGGACCCAACTCACAGCAGATGGTCTGTGAGAATCTTAGAGGACCACAATCTGCTGTTGTTTCATGAGACTCTGAAACAAGCAAGAGCTGTGACTCAAGTTCAAGTGACACATCTCTGCTGACAATCACTCAGGACAGCTACAGAAATGTTAGCTTTTAAATGGTTTTCAGCGTACCCATCACTGTTTCCCAAGCATGCACTCAGCAACAGTGAGGTTGCACAGTGAGATATTACAACATTGATGGACAAAATGTGAAGCATTACAGGTAAGCTTAACTATCTTAACTGTCCTTGTGAAGCACAAACAAGTATACGCTCTGTGTTTACAGACACAGTGCTTTTGACATAACACAGTCAACCACGCATTACTGTATAAAACACTGTGACACTGTAACTGTGATCAAGGTAGTCATTTTGATGGGTCAAACTAGCAATCCGCTGTGCTTAAGGTAAGTGCATGACATAGTCATCATCCCACACAAAGCTGTCATGTTTAAACAGCCTGCCTGATAATGTTAGGGTACTTATTATAGAAGAGTAGCAAGTGAAGACAAATGTCCTGACAAAATGACCAACAAAAGTCAAACCTGAAAAAAGTTGTGCATTTTCAGCTTCTCTACTGAGAAAACAAAGTTAACATATAGCACATCATAGCACATCATCAGCAAATACCCTACATCCCTCTGTGGTTTAGAATTATGCTGTAGGATAGCAAGACACATGCAGTTTCAAATAAAGCCATTCACAACTTTCCTAGATTTCTTACAAAGTCAAACAGCCCCTTACTCAAAAACAAATGCTACATCCATACCAGGTTTTGTAGGTTGAAGCTACTGAGTCATTTTGACAAAATTGCTGTTGGAAGACGCTGGATAGAGACCTGACTTCCACAAGCACAATCAAGAAGCTGCAACAGAAAATAGCAAGACATCAGTGCGGTCAGACGCAGGTGCATAGCTGATGCTCTGTGGCCTGGAAGCATGCTCACTGCAGTGCAAATACAACCGCAAAGTACAGACACATAAAATGAAAAATCAGCTGAGAATCACACTGTGCAGATGTCAAAGAAAGAACACCTTGGCAAAATGCAGAATGACACTTACCTCTAGTCAAAAATAAGCCAAGACAGACATGTGTTCGCACCACACCAATACATTGACTGTTTTGAGGATTTTGAGTCCACTGACTTAACTAATTTGTACAGGAAGGCAGGGAGCCACAGGAGGGAATGTGTATCTGCATGTCTGAGCAGTCAGGGATCTGTGTCTAAGATCAACCACCTGACCAGCTACTCATGGTTTGTATGAGTGTGGTTACATGTGTATTACTGCTAGGACAATCTACCCAATTTACTAATTTGCTAACACGTAAATGATCAACCTGAAAATACTCCAACAGTGTTGTTCTTGACCTTGGTGTTAATTAAAACAGTGGAATGCCCTTAAAAATACATAATCACTACATTTTAAACTTATTCACCTGTCAGCACAGATCTGTCTTGCAGACTTAGCCTGACATAGAGAGGTATGTAGTCTGTCTTGGGTTATATGTATGTGAAATAATTCATTTGTACAAGAAATGTAAACCAAAAGTAGCGATTCCAACAAAAAATATCAACTACAACAACTGAGAACTCACCACAACACTGTGGTGCATTTAAATTGTGTTAGAATATAGGAATATTGATGGCATGAATTTACTGTAACTGTAATTATGCAGTTGGTGCAAAATTGTGCTTTTGCAGTGCTGTCTCTACTCCAGAGCTCTAGTAGGCTGTTCATCACATAAACTACTGTTTTAACCAGCTATCTTTGAACATTATACTCCCGAGGTTTATCAAAGGTAGAAAAAATGTCTGTGTAACCCACCCATGAAATACAAATATAGGAAGACTGCTTTATGGTGCAAAATGCTCTGTCTGCATAAAGAAATGTACCATAAACAGCAGGAGTGTGGGAATGGTGTTACATGTGGAGCAGATTGTGAGCACTTAAACAAACAGCGAGGCCTATGTTTAATACATTTTTTAGATACCTGCAGCTCACAGCATCAGTGACTTTCACTGAGGATTTGAACTGTAACATACTGAGGTGAGGTTACATCTAAAAACTGTTCTACAACCTCTTATGCTAATCACTGTTTGGTTTTGAAGGGACAGATGAGTGAATCTCCAATCTGGGACTGATTTAATCTGTGCATGTACTAAAAAGTCATTGTTACTTAACTGAGAGACAAATCTCAGTTAATTTCATTTTTCCATGAAATGCCATTCTAGTGTCATTTTTTCCTCTCTTCTCTCCTAAAAGAACAGAAAGAAGGACTCGGCAACGACACATTATCCAGTGTGAACAAAAGCCCCCAGCCAGGACATGACCATGCAATCCTGTGATCATTGTGTTTGCTTTCTTTGTATCTGTGTGTAATCCAAAATTAAGTGCCAAACCCTTCTGTCCACATATAGCAGGCCAACTTTAGCTGTTTAGCAAGCAAAGCAGTATGTGTGTGTGTTATGGAGGATCAAATCAGTTGCATAGAGCTACAGTGAACTCATAAGGTCCTCTCTGTAGGTGTTAGCTGAGCCTAGATGCTCTTTTACAGCACAACTCTGCATCTCAATCACACAAAAGTAACTATAACTCGAATGCCATCCTATCTGCTGTGACACTGTTAAGACTTTTAAAATGAACAAAGACACAATAGAAGTCTTCACATCATAGCCTTAAGCTACACTTGAAAGCTGCATGCGTATATTTAGCAGCTGTAAATAAGGTTTAGCAAAAAAAAATAACACTTAAAGGGGAATTACACCAATATTGCACATCAATACCAGTTTAACATAAACTACTACTCCGCCTGTGGAAATATTCCACTGTTTCTTATTTTAAATCTAATCTGTCTTCATCTGTGATTGCACAGGCTTGTACACATGCAATACTTAATTTGATTAGGTGTCAATTTTGAATCTATGTCACAATCTGCAAAACCCAATAAAGGTTTTTCATTATTCATCCAATTTGCAGGTATTAAGGTACTGGTTACTGTACGTACAGAAATGTACACATCATCATTGTTGCTACTTGTGTTATTTCAGTTCACACCTCTAAACTTGTGAGCTTAACCTGTGTTTGTCCTCTGTATTTGACTGTGGTTATGAGAAAACACAAGGAAGTTCTACACTGGCCCCAACAAAAGACTGTTCTGGTTGCTCTATTAAATTATTCTAGTTGATTGTGTATTTAACCAGTGCACCTATGACTGAAAGTTGAGCTGTTTTGATGAATGCTTTCACAGCAGATAGAAAGGGATACATACTGACATTCTGCCTGACATCACCCATCTTTGGGAGTAATTACGTCTTTTCATTAGGTGTTTACATAGTTCGGCCCCCTGCAGCTTTAACAACTAGAAAACTAATTTGATACTGTCTCAGGGAGAAAACACACATGATTAAAATTCAGTCTGGTGTCTCCAAATCACTCTGGCAATATTTGTTGTAGCTTCATCGCTTGCCAGTAAAAAAAAACAGCCTTTACAAAAAGATGTCCCCTTATTTTCTCTTTCTTAAATTCAAAAGGCTTTATTGGCATGACCGTATGTAGTTACAGTACTGCCAAAGTGCTGTGTTAGTAGCATCTTTTTCCATAGAATTCAGGGCAACTTAAACTATGCAAAGTGTTTCTCTCTCTATGTCTTTGTAGTTACAATGAATGATGACTTTGACTTATGTTTCCAAAATAAGCTCAAGGTAGAGGAGAAATCAGATTAGTCATCTGCTGCATGTATATGTGGATTTCCAGTAATGTGGTTTCTTACATGAATGTAAAGGAGAAACCTGTTTTCTATGTCTATCCTGGTTACTTAAGCGCATGTTAACACAATGAAATACAGTGCTGTGAAAAACTATTTTCCCCCTTGCTGACTGTTTTTGTTTTGCATATGTATCACTTATTCAGATTATGAAACAAATTTTAATAAAACACAAAGATGATGCAAGTAAGTACAAAATTCAGTTTTTAAAATGATGATTTCATATGTGAAAAAGTAATTGATTCGATGCTGTACCAGAAAATCCTAAAGGAGAATGTCCAGCCATCAATTTGTGACCTCAAGCTGAGGCACATTTGGGTTATGCAGCAGGACAATGATCTATCAAGTCTAACTCTGAGTGGCTCATAAGAACAAATAAACATAATTAAGGTTTTGGAGTGGCCTAGTCAAAGTCCAGACCTAAATCTGATTGAGTTCCTGTGGCATGAACTTGAAAAGGCTGTTCACGCTCAAAAACCCTCCAATGTGGCTGAATTAAAACAATTCTGCATGACCCAAGTGTGACCCAAAATTCCTCCACAGTGATGTGAAGGACTCAGTGCCAGTTACTGTAAATGCTTGATTGCAGTTGTTGCTGCCAAGGGTAACAAAACCAATTATTAGGTTTGGGTTGCAGTTACTTTTTTATATAGGGACAGGTGGGTTTGGACAGATCGGTCAGTCAGGGGATAAATACTTTTCCACAGCACTGTAAGATGGATCATGGCAGAAAAGCATGAACTACACATCTAATTTCTACACGTTTTAGGTTATAACTGTTGTGTTTGACTTCAAAGTTTTGCTAAAAATAAAGACAACAAAATGTTATGTCTAACAAGTCAGCAGTTGATACTCCAATACAAAAAAATGCAGTGCGGGTGGAAACACAAGTGTTGATAAAGAGTATCTTTTTAAGTTAATATTTACTGTTGCTGTGCAGATTTGTATACTCAAGGAGTATAGCATAATGTTACGTTACAAAGTAGTAATGCTCAAGTCAGCTTTATAGTCAACACAAACATATCACTGTATCACAACATAACGGTGATTTAATTATGATCAAGGCTCAATATGTCACCAGCTATTCAAAACGGTCACCTCACAGCGGTGTGTCCCGCATGTGCGATGTCATCCCAGTGATCTATAGAATGTGGTATAGAATGAAAATGTGTACAATGAAATAACTTTTGAAACACAACAAGTCGTATCTGTTGTGTTGGCTCGGGCTGGTGAAGCCAGGCTGTTTGTTTCCGAGGCAGGCGGACACTGCCCACCACTCATCACTGCACGTGGTGCGCATCATGCAACACCGCGTGAGCTTTGCCAGTCTTCCTCTTCGCTGTTCCTACAATTTCTAAAATCCCGACCAAAGTCTTGCAAAACCAACATACGACTAGTCAAAAAACCCAAAATGGGCACCAAAAAGCAGCCAGAGACACAAACTCAAAGCTAACGAGCCCATTTGTTTTGTCACGGTCGCCCTTGTCTGATGCTAATGCTAGCCTGGAGAGGAGGGTAACAATTCGACAAGCTAACGTTAGCTAGCTGAGGAGTCACCGGATATTAGCCTTTAGCCTAGAAAGAGGAACGCTATTATATACTGTCCGAGAGATTCCGTAACAGATGTATGCAGTGGTTAGTGACATCTACACGTCTCAACGAACGCTGTCTGAGCCCATGTTGTGGGAGTGAATGATAGTGAATGGCTTTTTATATAGTTACCTCACTCGAGTGCCGTGTGCATCTCCTCTCCGCTCGGTACCAAAAAATTCCGTCAGGTTTACGTCAACGCTCCGCAGACTACAGATTCACCAATGCCTCATGCGGACTTTACGTAGCCTGCAACCGGGGCGAAAGAACGGTCTGCGCTATCTGCGCAGGGCACTAAAGAAAGCGCTGACGTTTCTTTCCGCCAGATTGTATGAGATCTGTCATATGACTAACTGAGGAAATGGTGTTCAGGCAGCGCTGAGCAACATTACTTCAAGTACAGTGAAGTAAACTGTAAACGTCAGTGTAAATCCTCGCCTGTCGGTCACACAGCACACAGCAGTACATCAATACTGCTTAAAACAATTGTATTGCTTTGTCTTATACGTTATAAGTTATCAGTGTGACAAACATTTCTACAAGCTCATTTATTTTTGTAACTGGACCCAGAATCAAAACTGCAGCATTGATAGTTTTAGTCCAGTCTTGTCTTCATTAACAACTGTGCACCAAAATTGTAAACAAACATACCTTAGAAACATAAGCTGCAGTCCATCAGCTGAGGAAAACAGAGAAGAACTACCTGAAACCAGTGAGATATTTCTTGTTTGTTGTATGGGTTCCTCAATAAGGTTTCAGCTAACACAAAAAAGTCAGTTTCACTTACTTTTTCCCAGCAGCACTCTGTATGTTTAATGTGTGTTAAAGAAAGGTCATGACAGCTTGTGTTTTATCTGCTCAAAAATGTGTTTGTAAGATCAGGTCACACTTCATGACAATTTATACAGAAAACGAGGAAATTGCAATCGTTTCACTTATTCCATAAGTGTACAGTGTATTATAAAAACATTGTTGAGTGCAATGTTATCTGTGACTTAACACTGTGGCATGTGAACAGTGTCATAGCGTCATTGTGTCACCTCGGGAGTGGTTTATATTCTACACTACTGTACACACAAACAGACACTGTCATATTCATTTTTTACATTAAAATAAATACACTAATACTTTAGCTATTATTTTGTACCTTTATTAGAATAATTTGAATTAATAAATAAATTTGACAAAATTGAAAACATTTTCTAGACTTAGCTTGATGGCTGATCTAAATTTATTGGATGGGTGTCCTAATATTTTCATAATCCCAGCTGTACTGTCCTGGTTGTGGTGAAGTTAAAGCTTTATGACTGCATGAACATTAATATTAACTTGAAGGGCACACATTTCAAATGATAGTTTCAGTTAAGCCTACGATAAATTGGTCTCATTAATTTCTCTTACAGCAGTAAGTCTTCTTCTTGCAGGTCATCATTCTTACAACACCTAATGACATTTTAGGCATACATAAAACAAGAAGCAGCAACGTATTAAGAACCAGGTAT
The DNA here is from genome assembly GCA_900302695.1 of Helostoma temminkii. Taxonomy (NCBI): domain Eukaryota; kingdom Metazoa; phylum Chordata; class Actinopteri; order Anabantiformes; family Helostomatidae; genus Helostoma; species Helostoma temminkii. Next base: position 681 of record OMLM01008957.1, on the reverse strand, counting down.
AAGTAATAAGAAAATGTAATAGTGATTTGTGATTGTTAGTATGTAAACTGTATGAAGGACTCAGGAAAACCATTAAACATGCATGAAAACCTGCACGATGAGAACAGTGGCCACACGTGGCTATTATATATTATGGCTATTAAATTAATATATAAATAAAAATAGAAACACAAGAAACACATACTAATTTTTTGCATTGTGTTTACCCACATGTTCTCGCAGTTTTCTTCAGCAGATGAAGTTTGCTGAACTCAACCGACCAGGAAAAGATGTGATTGAAAGCTCCCAAAACGTTAACCAGTAAACTTTGTCTATCGTATCGTAGCGTTGTTCTTGCTTTACACTTCTAAAACCAGTGTCTATGTGTGCCTGCGTATGAGCATAAAATTATGCATGTCAAATAACGCTGTGACAGACAAGGCACATTGCCGTTTACACCTGTACACGTGTCTCCAAGGTGTCCAGCAGACCACAGATTTCGCTACTGCTGTGTCAGTTTCAGTACAAGACCACAACTGTACTCCACCACTGTATGCACACACACACACACACACACACACACACACACACACACACACACACACACACACACACACACACACACACACACTCATATGTTTTGTCTCGTAGTAGATGACAGCAGACAGACCGTTGGAGGCAGAGTTCAAAGTGATAGATCTG
>OMLM01008956.1:29053-41973 GCA_900302695.1 Helostoma temminkii | reverse complement strand
CCAGCAGAACACTTCATTCTCAGAGTGCAGGTCTACTTGTGGTTCCCAGAGTTTCCAAATGTAGAATGGGAGGCAGAGCCTTTAGCTATCAAGCTCCTCTCCTGTGGAACCAGCTCCCAGTTCATGTTTGGGAAGCAGACACTGTCTCTACTTTTAAGACTAGACTTAAAACTTTCCTGTTTGATAAAACTTATAGTTAGAGCTGGCTCAGGTGACTCTGAACCAGCTCTTAGTTATGCTGCTATAGATTTAGACTGCTGGGGGACTTCCCGTCGACACACTGAGCTCCTCCTGCTTTCTCCATCCATTCATATGCTACCACTGCCTGTTATTAACTTTATTTCTTCTCTCTCCTGTAGTTGTGCCTCCCTCTCTCTGTCTCTCTCTCTTTCTGTCTGTCTGTCTCTCTCTCTCTCTCCCTCTCCCCTGCAGGTATCATCGGCCCTGAGGTATTCCAGGTCTTCAGTTGCTGGCCCATCCAACCTGCCTGCCTACCTGCCTGTTGCTTGTTGTTGTTATTGGTTGTGTGATTTGGCGCTATATAAATAAAGTTGAATTGAATTGAATTATCTCCTGCCTGCTTGTCACTGATCTGCTACTTCTGGAACATCCACCGAATCTACCCACTGGTCCTGTAAACTCCTGCTCCTCTACATTGCAGTATGGCACCTACCTGCCGCTGATCAATGTCAGACCTCCATCTACAAGCCCAGCTTAGTAGTAAGTAGCACACTTACACTTGGCATACTTACCAGCTGATCCTCCATTAAGTTCTCCTCTCTTTGCTAACGCTGACACTCACCTACTAGACAGTTGACAGTTGAAATTTGAACTATATAGCAGACATAAAGACACAAAGAGGCTGCACTGACTTGACACAATTTTTCCAGTGATTCGCAATCTTTTCTTTTTGGGCTAAGTCATTGTCATAGTTAATGATAAATGGATGTATAAGGGTTAAAGCTGATGATGTTTCAAAACATATTCCCAAAACCTCTGCTTTGTTTTTTATCCCAGTGAAAGTTTTACCTATATACTGCAGCCATATAGCTCCTCATTATAGGCAATCATGTGTCCTCAGAATGTCTCACATAAAAAGTGCCCTTACGGCTGCTATGAAAATCAGTGAAGCATGTTGTAATCAAGGGCAGAAATGGAGAAAGAGTTAGAAAGCAGATTCCCTAAAGACAGCTGAGTTTGAGAGCTAATAATCAGTTTGTACTTTGCTGATTATAGGCTAATCATGGCCTGAATGCAGGCACCAGGACCCTGAATAGATTTACAGATGCTGTGCTTTCATTTGTGTATCACACAAGACAAGCAATCTACTGTGAAAGGACAATGAAATCAATGTCTATTATCTAGAAGCTTCTGGGAGTTCTGAAGCTGCTAATATTTACAGTACACGAAGCTCCCAAATTGCATCCAAATATATGCACACCAAAGTAAGTACAGAAAAGACAAGGAAACCATTATACAATTAAATTTAAATAGTTAAAAAAAAATGATGATAGTGAGATTACCACCATCTCAAAATAGGGCTGATTTTGGTCCCACCAACTAGAGCCATGCTTTTTATAAATTTTATTAAAAACAAATCTTGATTCTCTTTCAAAAGCCTGTCACACGGAATTTCAAATCACATGTTACATCTGCCTGTAATTGACTGTTAACACACTTAAGATGCTTTATTTGCCTCCTGGTGTTTAACGTTTAAAGAATACATCTAATATAATGTAGTCTAAGTATGAAGCCATGGCTACATAGTAGGTGTAGCATGAGCAGGACATTAGCAGAATAGCAGCAGCTCCATATGTCTATTATAGTGCTATTAAGGTAAAGTACAAATGGTAGTTCACCGTTATTTTGAAAGTGCTTTAAGCCCAACACACAGACGTTACACATGTGAATGCAGGAAAATAAATTTGAAAGTATGCTTCAACTTGGTTCCATTCCAGATGATTTTAGAGATCTGCAGAGGTCCCCTTAGTTAGTTAGCACTGAGGCAGTCGATACATAAATGCAAAGTAACAGTAAGTTGGTAAAAAATGCAAATCATCCTCGACCTATACTTGAACGTTGATGACATTATGGATTCAACTTAAAGACTACAGAATGTTTTTTGATTCTACTATTTGAAACATTTTCACATTAAACATTACATTAACAACTTTGAAATAGTTTCAGCTATAAACTAACTTGTAATTAGGTTAATGCCATCTCTGCTATGTAAACGAGCTTTAGTTGTATTGGAATGTAATTTTTAAGGGTTAGGGTTAGTAAAATATTATCCCAACCCAAACACCTCTAACGAAATGCGTTTAAGGCACATCACACAGAGCCAGAAACATATTCTTCCATAACAGGTAATAAGTACTCACTTAATTAAAATAAACTAACAAAAAGACATTAACTAAGCCTAGATAAAACAGAGTGCTGCTGCCGGAGCTGCCCATGGGACAGTTGGGGAATAGCAGTTTAAAAGATATAGTAGTTTTGGATGGTCTAGTGGCAAGTGGTTTACTTTCCCTGGGACAAGCCGATATACACTCCCAGAAGAAACCTCCAGCAGAACCAGGCACAGGGTGGGCGGCCATCTGCTTTGACCAGTTAAAGGTGAGTGGAAAGAAAGAGAGAAAAAAACAATAGGTCAAAAAACAATAACAACAACAAGCAACAACAAAACACTTGGCAGGTTGGATGGGCCAGCAACTGAACACTGGAAATATACAGCTTCAGGCCAAAGATACCTGCAGAAAAGAAAGAGAAAGAAAAATAGAGAGACAGAGAGAAGCACAACTACAAAGAGAAAAGACACAAAGAAGAAGAAAATAACATGTAATACTGGTGAATGAATAAATGGAGAAAAGAGGAGGAGCGCAGTGTGTCGAGAGAGGTCCCCCAGCAGTCCAAACCTATAGCAGCGTAACTAACAGATTCAGATTCACTTGAACCACCTCTAGCTATAAGCTTTATCAAAAAAGAAAGTTTTAAGCCTAGACTTAAAAGTGCAGAAGGTGTCTGCTTTTCAAACCTGAACTGGGAGCTGGTTCCACAGGAGAGGTGGTTGATAGCTAAAAGCTCTGCCTCCCATTCTACATTTGAAAACTCTGGGAACCACAAGCACTCTGAGAGTGAAGTGTTCTACTGGGATGATATGGTACTATGAGGTCTTTATAGTAGACAGATAGCAGATATGAAGGTGCTTGATCATTATCTGCTATATATATATATATATATATACAGTATATATATGTGTGTGTGTGTGTGTATAGGAAAGCTAATGCAGGAGAAATTTGATCTCTCCTACTAATTCCAGTTCAAAACATCAGCTGAATTTTTTTGAAGAGGTACTAGGACATCCTGTTAGAAGAGAATTACAGTAGTCCAGTCTAGAAGTAACGAATGCATGGACTAGTTTTTCAGCATTACTTTGCTGTTGTAGCGATATTCCTCAGGTGTAAGATGGCAGTTCTAGAGATTTCTTTAATATATATGTTAAAGGAGATATCCTGGTCAAAGATAACTACAATTCCTCACAGTAGTGTTAGACAACAATGCTATGTCATCTAAAGTACCTATATGATTAGACATCCTATCTCAGAGGTTATTCTAACCAAATATCCTCAGCCTTGTCTAAATTAAAAAGTAGAAAATTGCAGGACATACAGGCTTTTATGTCTTTTAAACATTCTTGAAGTTTCACTAATTGATCTGTTTCATTTGTACTCATGATAAACATGATCAAATTGAAACCTATTCCCTTTTCTTTTAATCACAATCACATGTTCCAGTCTGTGTAATAAAATGTAAAATCTATAGTGTCAAATTTAGCACTGAGATCTATCAAGACTAGTATAAAGAGAAATCTGTTGTCTGAAGCTAATAGAAGATTGTGAGTTAGTGAGTTTCACTAGTACTGTTTCTGTACTATGATGTACTCTTGACTGAAAATCTTCATATAGGTTATTCCTGAGCAGGTCATCACATAATTGCTTAGCTTATACTTTTTCAGGGATTTTAGAGATAAAGGGCAGATTGGATAGCAGTCTATAATTGGCTAGAATCCCTGAATCAAGAGTTGTTTTCTTGAGCAATGGTTTAACTACATCAAGTTTTAAGGCCTGTGGTACATAACCTGTTAGTAACAATAAGTTGATCTGATCTAACATGGACATGCTGATTAAAGGTGACGGATGGGGTCTAAGAGATAAGTTGATGGTTTAGATGAGTTAATGATTACCCTGGATCAGGTGTGTTCAGTTAATCTTCCAGCTTTTGACTGACTGAACACACCCAATCAACAGTGGGTAGGACAGGGATAGATGGAAAACAAGCAGCGCTGCAATCCTCAAGGACCGGAACTGCCCATCCCTGTCCTTGACTGATGATTCATCTATATTGACATGCTAAAGGTAAGACTCAGAATCTTGGATATGTACTTTATGCAGTTTTGTTTGATTGTCACATAGTTTCTAATAATGTCAATATACTACATCATGCTTATGGATATTATTGTGACATGCAGTTCTGAACTTTGTAGAATTTATAAGGTTGCTTTATGATAGTTGTCAAGATTTTGTCTAGTTACCGTAGTATTGTGCTGTTGAAATTATAGTAGCCGTTGAAGCATTAATAAGCAATCACAAATGTTGTGTAGAGTTCAGGGTTGCCTCAGTGACAGGTTTGAATTTGACAGGGATCTGATATGCCTGTGATATTTGTTACACCAAATGAAAAAAATAATGAATAATTATGAAAAATTATTTATGCACTTTTTATGCTTGAAATAGTTTTAACAATTTTGAAACAGTCACACAAGTTCTCCGATAACAGTTCAGGGTTCAAATTTTGAATTTCCAAGTATTTCAATGGCTGCCCTATACGAGGTTTATACACACCAGAACTGAGTATTGTTTAAATCTTGCTAAATTGTTTTGTTTCTCATCACTCACTGCACATGTATACAATATCTTGAATAAAGTTTAATTAATTTAAAACACAATTAAATTATTGGCTATGAAAGGATCAAACCCCTCAGGGGTTCCAGTGAATGTCTGCCCCCAGGCACCAGAAATATTGTTATTTTTGAGAACCTTGGGGAAATCTAATAAGCATGACTAATAATGTTACTGTGGCCACATTAATTGTTGCACCTAAAAATCTGTGTGTGTCTGCCGTAGTGAGCAGAAATCTGTTCAGTTTGTCGGCATAGAATCATGCATCTCGTTTTCATTAGGCACATACGGCACGGTGGAGGACAGCAAATTGGGCCGAACTAATTACAATTTAAACTAAACCATAATTGGACATTTTGCGCTTGTCATACAACGAGAGACAGATGGGTTTATAATTACATTATAAGTATGACATCATGGCAGCGAGTTACAGTGTGCACCTCCCCGTGCCCTTCATGGAATGCTGAGAAGTGGCCCACATTCAAATAGAATTTACTGTTGATTTCCATAATCAGTCACTGGGATATTCCATCAATCACCACACCTATCAACATCATGCCACTCTTATTTCAGACAAATTGGGATGAAATGTCATGATATTATATAAAACCCCAATTCCCAACAAGCTGGAATGCTCTGTAAAATCTACATAAAAACAGAATGCAATGATTTTTAAATTTCAAACACACAAAAACAAACAGATTAGTATGTGTGTCAGAATTAGGGGAAATAAACATGGAGACATAAATTGTGACAAAGTATTTGTGTATTTATATCTAAAATAATTTTTAAAAGTAATTTTTCATCATAAAAAAATGAATTAATCAAAAATGTCAAGGTGGCAGCAATACACTGCTGTAGTTGAGAATACAAACTAAAAAAATCAATGAACATGAACATTTTTTAAGACCATATGCTGGATAAGGTAGGTGTATCTGCTACATAGTCTGTACTAACAATATTCCCTGCTCTTTGCTATTCATACTGTCAGGAAATGACAGCTTCTTCCAATCCCTATGAAATAAAACATTCATATTAATTTAGCTTGGTAACAGGTGGAGGTGGCTTTTTGTGGCTTTATTGGAAGGAGCAGAAAATCCCATTGAGATCAAAATGAAACTGCTCAAGCCCAAACTCCAATAGAAGTTTGATATCATCCTCTGGCAAACATGAGTGGATTTGGTTTTAATAGCTGCCTTTAATCCCTGTGATGTGATTTAACTCAAAGAAGTGCAGGTCAATGATGAAAAATATGATTATGGTATCCAGAAATATTTAAACCCTGGAGAATTACTTGCCACAGACTGTGAAGAGAGGATGAATAGCCCAAAATCTCAATCGGAATTACATTCTGTTCCTTTGTATACAAATCGGCTTACTCATTGTTTTGACAGATTGCACAACAATGCTGCTAAAATTCAGCTCATGCTGCAATGGATGCTCTGTGGACTCTATTGGAAGTGGAACAGAATTTTGAAAATTGTATATCAGCAACTGCATGCCAACACACACACACACACACACACACACACACACACACACTGTGTGTATAAGCCCAGGACAAATTACTTGCATGCTTTGGCCCAACACTGGCTCTTAACAGTTTAATAAAAATTAAAAGGATGCAGTCTGTGGTTTTAAAATGGCAAGAAGGTGACAACTCTGTCTATTATTTGACTGATTTATTGGACTAATTGGTCTCATGCGATTTTAGGCATCTTCTGGGGACCTGTAGGGGGGCTTAAAACGTGAATACCTTAAATCTTTGCTCTCTCAGTCAAATTTAAAAGATGCTCCTTTCAAACTTTGGCTGTGGATATAACCTATCAATATAGCCCACTTTCTGTTTGTTCATCTGTCTCTCTGAATTTGGCTTAAAGATTCCAATTTTCAGCTGTAAGACAACCACCACAACTGAAAATTGGCTTGCACAAGTCCCAGGGAAGACTGGGTAATTTGGCCTGTAGTCTATAGTTATGCAAATCTGGTTTAATACCGGACTGTGTTATACTCCTGTAGGACACAATCGAGAACTATAACACCTCTACTCACCTGGTCTTTGTACTGTTTGTAGTCTTTGCACATTAATCTCCACTCTCCTCAGACATAACCAAAAAACATTAGAACCACTAGGTGGTATTAATGTTTTGGATGATCATTGTATAGTAACTACTCTTGCATTCTAATACAATTCAGTACAATTGCTCTGAAATTGTACATTTACAATATTATACATTTGTTAATAGGCAATTGTATTTACATAAATAAGGGAGGCAAAACATTAGTAATAGCTCTTAATATAATGCACTCCAGAAAGGCTCCTCCATCCACTATATCTTAGTGGTTACCACTGTTGATTTACAGCTAGAAGGACCCGGATTAATTTCACAGTGTAAAGTTTGCATGTTCTCCGGCTGTCTGCGTGGTTTTGTTCCAGGTACTCCTGCCCTCTATTCAAAGACATGCATATATATGTATTTAAGTTCTTTTAGTTTCACCAATTTTCTGCACGTTTCTTATTTGCTGTACTTACATTTATCATATTGGCCTCTTATTGGCCAAGTGGCCAGATTGATTGCCATGAAAAATCTCATGTTGGCCGACGTCTAATGTAATTTAGCCACTTGGAGTCTATAACCCTTAGGAAACTTAACACTTGTCTTAAAGAACATGTGTTATGTGCAATTCAAATTCTCACTTAGGGCACCAACCTTGCCTTGATCATATTAATATTCTATTTTGAAAAACATCAGCTGGTGCTGATATTTAGAAAATTCCAAATATCACCCGATATATGGAGATATATATAAATATATATAGAGATATGGGGTGATATTTGGAATTTTCTAAATATGAGCACCAGCCGATATATCGACCTCTATTAATTTTTGTTTTACACACTTTGAGGATGAAACTATGGAAAAGAAAGCAGAGGAGGAAGTGATCAACCACCAGAACATTTAAACTAACTGCAGAGATGATCATCTGTGCGCTAAGTCAGTAAGCTCAGTGACTTTATGTACGTGTATGTGTGTATGAGTTTCTGCAGTATGTTTGTCATATCTGCCAAACAGAGTGTAAATAGTTCTGCTTTTAAGCAGGAACACTGCCGCATTACAAGTAATATGGTAAATGAAGGAAACAATAATGATCAACTGAACAATAAAGTTCAGCATTAAAGTCACTTACAAAATACTTGAGATTGGACTGCTATTATGCGGTAGAAGATCTGAATCAGCGTACATACAGTACATGTATGCAGAACCTCTTCAGTTAACACCTGGTTTCCTAGCATTACTCATAGAGCAGACTTCTCTCTGACAAAATAACTGATATGTTGGTTGGGTGTTACTGATGAGCTTTGGCTTTTTGTTCCTACATAGACCCCTGCTTGTTCACCTGTTCCAGATTGGCAAGATGTACTGACACAGAGACATGTATTAACACTTAAGTAAAACCACATTCACACTTAGGTTATTGTGTATGACATAACTGGCAGCATACTCAAGAAACACCAGTGATGACTGCTGTGGTTGGAGGATTGAAGTCTGGAGGCTTTTGAAGAGCTAGAGTTCAAGTCCAGACTTTGACTAGGCCACTCCAAAACTTAAATTCTCAGCCATTTAGAGGTGGACTTGCTGGTGTGTTTTGGGTCATAGTCCTGCTGCATAACCCAAGTGCACTTGAGCTTGAGGTCACAAATTCATGGCTAGACATTCTCCTTCAGGATTATCTTCTGAAGCTGCATAGCAGCCCCAGACCATCACACTACCACCACCATGATTGACTGATAATCTTTTTTTATGAAATGCTGTGTAACTGGGATGCACACCTTCCTAAAAGTTTAACATAAGTCTCATCAGTCCACAGGATATTTGCCCCAAAAGGGAATAATCAATACGTTTTTTGGCAAATGTGAAACAAGCCTTTTTGTTAATTTTGGTTAGCAGTGCCTTTCGCCTTCCAACCCTCCAATGGATGCCATTTTTGCCCAGTCTCTTTCTTATAATTGAACATATCATGAACACTGACTACTGACTTCAGGCAAGTGAGGTCTGCAGTTCTTTAGATGATGTTCTGGGTTCATATGACCTCCTGGATGAGTCGTTGTTGTGCTCTTAGAGTCATTTTGGTAGACCAGCCACTCCTGGTTCGCTGGAGTCCCAAAGCCTTAGTAATGGCTTTAGAATCCTTTTCTTGAATTCATGATGTGTTGCTGTTTGCGATCTTTTAGAGTGCTTCACTTTGTCAGACAGCTTCTATTTGAGTGATTTTTTTATTCAATGGGTCTGGCAGTAACGAAGCAAGTGAAATTGGTTAATCACACTTCATTCTTGATATAGCAAGGGAGTGGTTTTAAGTTATTTTTCCTTAGTGCTAGGCAGGTTTGGACAGCTTTTTTTCCCTTAATAAATGAAATCATCATTTACATTTTTTATATTTATTCAGGTTATCTTTGTGTAATATTAAAATTTGTTTGATCTTAATCATTTAACTGTGGCAATTATAAAAAAAAGAGAGAGACTGTCTTTGTACTACGTTATAATAAGTATATACTGATCAGCCACAACATAAACATCACCTGGTGGTTGTAATGTTGTGGTGGACGGGGATCATGGGAAAAACTTTAAGCTAGCTATGATCAGCAGGTGTCAAAACATAGTGTAGTAGTACTAATAGTAGTGTAGTTTAAACAACAGTGGGCTTCCACAAATATTCAAACTAAATACATAAACCATATTTATCAGCTCTGATAAAAGAACCATCCATTCTTCCCTAATGTAAGTATTAGAGCATCACTTTTAAATCCCCACATTCTTTTGCAAACACATACAGTAATTAAGTTAGCTGTCTTCACCACATTTTATTAAGCATTTAGTAATGAATTAAGGTTTGAGTACAATACTAGGTAATGTATTATGCCAGCGATTGTCTTAACAGCAAAAAACTGTGTGTTTGTGTGTGTGTGTAGGTGTGTGTGTGTGTATTGAGATTGGATTTATGACTATGAAAACATCTTCTACACTATCATAGACTAAGTCAGCAGAGCAACAGTTGAGACATAGATGGAGTGAAAGACAAAACACACAATCATCAATCAATGCACCATATTGAAGCATTTAAAAAGACTCATTCACACAACAATGTGTGGCAGCATTTCAGTGCCTCTGATTAGATTCCTAGAATTGTAAATTATGGCTAATTAGGTTGTCATGTCATGGGTTCATTAAGGGCTTCAGCGACTCAGCTGTCCCTCACCTGCATGTATTTTAAATCTCATTAGCCTCCTTGTCGGAGACATCACTTGCATTAACTACAATTGATGCCTTGCCTCTCTATGCAGGGCATTTTCATGCTTCTAAGCACACCATAGTAAGCAACATAAAAGTTATTTGAGAATAAGCATTTTTTTCACCACCAATTTAAATTTTGTGTTTAGAAATATCAGGTGTTATCCTTCATTATTTTACTTAGACCTTCATAAACTAAGGTGTACAAGATCTGAACAGATGACAAAATAAAAACTTAAAAAATTTAAAAATAACATAGTAAGCAACTTGGGAGTTTAGTGTCTTGCCCATGGACACCTTGACACATGTACTAGCATATTTTTATGTGAATATTGTTGTTACGGATCTGCCTGTGGTTTTCTCCAATGTCATGTTTTTTTATGTTGCCCCCTTTTTCTCCATGTAGTCAACTGACCACCTCTATCCTTCCACTGTTGCTTGCTACAGACACACAGCCGAATTGCTTCTTTTGAACATAGATCCCACCATATTGACGCTATTGGTGCATCTGGTTTCAGATGTAATTATTTTTTTTGTTCTGGTCAACAAATAAACTAATATTCAGCTGACCAAATGAATGGTTAGTAAAAATATATTTTAAAATAAATTTGAAGCAATGTTGTTTTTAGAAATTTCTCAAGCAGAATGTTTTGCACACTTGTACCAAGATGTCCCACAGAAACTTTCAGGCAGTCTGCACTAAGGGTGTTAGGAGGTGCTGGTGGGCTGTGCTCTGGGGAACTTCTGAGTGCTAGAGGTTGGAGATCAAGGCTTGATAAGCAAAGGACACTTGGAAGTGCTTTGGGGTCTAGCGTCTTTTTTGTGTCCCGTTGTGTCTATCTATCATTACACCTATCCCAGTTTCAAAAAACGTTAATAATCGCAGGGGGAAATTGTTTTGCCTTGTTACCTCAGCTTTCAGTTCAAAAGGAAAAGAGAGAACCACAACCAGGGAGTTTTTCCTCTCCACTGTTGCCTAGTGCTTGCTCAAGGGGGATTTGCGTCAAGTTGGAAATGCGTTAATCCTTAACATATTAATTAAATGTCCACAGTCAACAGATTTTTGTCCACCAAATTATCTGATCTACAACATCAGGTTTTCTCTTCAGCTAAAATGTCTGAATACAGCCATATATGACTCTCTCTCTCTCTCTCTCTCTCTCTCTCTATATATATATATATATATACATACATGTGTGTGTTAACTTTAACCAAAGTACAACATATTTGCAAGTAATCAGCAATATGCACAAGTTACCCTTTATAGTCGCAGTAAGTATTCGCTTATGTAGCTTGCAGCCAAGTCATTTCTACACATTGGTATAAAGTAACTCATTACATTTTGTAACGTACAGTATGGTACAATACTATTACTTTGACACAGCATAAAGCTACGCAGTCAGTGTGTATATAATGCATACACTGTAATGCTTCAATACATGTAATGCACTCATTAGTATATAAATATAGCAGGATGCATAGTCATTCATTCATTCACTTCTATACCGCTTAGTGCCCGCAGGGGTGTGCTGGAGCCTATCCCAGCCAGCTTATGGGCGAGAGGCGGGGTACACCCTGGACAGGTCGCCAGTCCATCGCAGGGCCACATATAGACGAACAACCATTCACACGCTCACTCACACCTATGGGCAATTTAGGGTCCCCAGTTAACCTAAGCATGTCTTTGGACTGTGGGAGGAAGCCGGAGTACCCGGAGAGAACCCACGCGAACAACATGCAAACTCCACACAGAAAGACCCCACCCCGGGAATCGAACCCAGGACCTTCTTGCTGTGAGGCGACAGTGCTAACCACTGCACCACCGTGCCGCCCTAGGATGCATAGTTATCCTTTTAATTTATTCAGGATGATTTGAAGCCAGTACTTCTGCACTTTTGTCTGTACTTGGAATGCAAAACTTTTGTTTGTAATAGAGTAGTCTTGTGGTATTATTACTTCAACTTGAGTAAAAGATCTGAATAATTGCTCCAACATGGCATCTTTATACTGGATGCTGTTACACTTGATCGTTACTCACATGGCTGTGCTGGCTGGTTGTAACAAGCAGCAGGCAAACAGACAAAAGTTTGGAAAGTTGCTTCTGATAACAGCTAACAGACAATCTGGCAGGGGGAAAGGGGCACAGACCTGCTTATAAAGAGAGCAGCACAGGTATTATGGAATAGGTTGATTAGTGAGTGAATGAACCAGAGAGAGAGCAAAGACAGGAAATGATCATATATGAAACATGAGCAAGGAGCCAGGCAAGAGACCATGACATAACTTGGGAGACAGCTATGCTAAAACTGGCAGCAGGTGAGCAGCATACTATACGGTGGCTGCTATAATCCGTTTTATTTGATTCAGATGAATCAACTGGGGTCCACTTGATCTTCATCGTCACCTTTTTAGTACAGCATTAATCTTCTCTTGCAAATATGTAAAACATAAGCAAACGGTACAAGCTTATGCCACACACACACAAGGCAGTGGTTTAAGTTTTAAATGTTTTGTTAGTTTCAGAGCATTTTGCAAACAAAAAAGTGCAATTTTGCCATATTTTGTCACAGTGGACAAATATGCTTAAGCAAATGAGAAAAACACAGAATGTCCTAGCAAGGAATGTCTTAACAATACAGGATGTAATGTAATTAGAGCAGCATATACATGT
>OMLM01008956.1:16235-26986 GCA_900302695.1 Helostoma temminkii | reverse complement strand
TTTTATGGATTGTTTCTTTTGCATAACTAAAACTGTTAAGTTAACCAAGTTAAATAGATAGTAGCTTGATCATTGGGTAATAATATGAATAAAGGTCTGTTGTTTAAATACACTATTTTTATTCAGACACATTTTTCAGCTTTTCCCATTTTCTGGAAATATCCCTCAGTTTTTAATTTGAAACATTCCAAAGTATTCAGAGAGTCAATTTAGTATTATTTAATTTAGTATCTTCAGGTCTTTCCACAGATGTTCTATGGGGTTTAGGTCTGGGCTTTAGTTGCTCCAGTCAAGGACAGTCAGACCTGTTTGCAGCTTTTCATTAAGACCTTATCTGTATTGACTGCATTCATCCTTCTTTCAATGTTTTCAATGTTCGCTGAGTATCCCACCAACTAATGGGCAGTGCCTTGTGTTTGCCACACAATTTTGCTTGTAGTTCTGCCAAAGAATTCAAATTTTTCTCATCACCTCACAGAATCTTAGTTCTTATGTTTCCCATTATATGTTATTTGGAAAACTCCAAATTGTGGCTTCTGTCTAACCACTCTACCATAAAGACCTAATTGATGAAATGTCACTGAGATGTTCATACTTCTGCCAGGCTCTTCCACTTCTGGTGGGGACTTCTGATGCTCTGTTAGAGTGACTGTTGGGTTACTGGTTACTGAACAAGGTCATGGTTGGTTCTGGACTGATGTTTCATGACTCCTTTACTTCACAAATATTGAAGTCACTATGCTCCTGGGAAAGCTTTAGAAATGATTTAATATCCATGCCTGGCTCTGTGTCACATCTGTGTCACCACAAAATGTGACTGTGGAAGTCTATAGAATTAACTTCATGGCTTGGTTTATGTCCTGAAATGTCAATTGTGGATACTGTGTGTATACAGAAGTCTGTAGTATACCTTTCTAGACTAAGTCCAGTCAGTTCAACATACCACAGGTTAACTGTAGATCATCTTATAAAAAAAGAAAGCAAACCATTTGCAACCAGGATTTGGACTGCCACAGCAAAGGGTCTAAATACTTGAGTAGTTTTTGATTCTTAGTAAATTTTCAAATTTGAAAATATTTTAATTTTATCATATGTAGATTGATGGGCAACATTTGATTTTGATTTTTTTTTACCTAAAACTGAGGTAGAATAGAGCATACTATGAATGACAGTACTTTAAAATTTATTTTAAAATAACTATGTCTAAAATAATTGCAGGCAAAATGTTTGTTTTATCATTATATTATTATTAATTTATTATTTATTTGTTATCAAATTAAAACAAAAGGCTTCACTGACTGATTGGCTTTAGAGGTACAGGCAGAAAAGGGATTGGTCAGACAGGATTAACTTGACTTAATATGTCAGTTATACAGTCTACAATAACTCACAGATAAGCAGCAGCAGAACACATCTTAGTTATTGTTTGCCTAAGCTTCATTTCATCATTGTGAAATGTATTTGATTAGAAAATAAGCAAATTCATTGCACTGCATAGAATCATTCTCTTGCATCTTCCAATCACAACATATTGCACTGAACTGCCCTTTGTTCAATCAGATTGTGTTGAACTGTATTGTATTGTGATTGGGGTGCGAATCATAGGGTATCACACTGGAAGTTCCTGTATGTGTATCTCTAAAGTACCGGATCACTGACATTGTATTAAGATCAATTCATATCAGCCTTACACTACAGATGAGTAAAAAAAAAGCACACTTCATAACAAATTGATCATAAAAACTAGTGATTCATAAAAACTTTATAAAAACAAAGACCACTCCTCGTACAGAACAAAATAAAAACAAAACAATCAATTGTGGACTATTAAATATCAGAACTCTGTTGTCTAAATCCTTGTCTTAGTACAGAAAAGAAAATATTGGGTGACAATAATTGCCTCAATACTGCTCTATTCATCATTAATAGAGGAAAATAAGAACAACCCTGGATTTCTTTTCAACAATGTCACCAGCTCTGTTGAGCCTAGTATCACCTTAACTCACAGTAGTAATGACTTTCTGAATTTCTTTACAAATGAAATCATCACCATTAGAGAAAAATTGATCAGATCATCTCTGCAACTGGAATGGATGGACTTTGATGTACAAGAGCTCTAGATTTGTTTATAAGACCTTAGTCTTACTTAGACTGCTTCCTCCCTGTAGATCACGCTGAGTTAATTTAACTTAACTCATCTAAACTATTAACATGTCTCTTAGACCCCATCCTGACCAGACTGCTCAATGAAATTTTATCTTTAGTCAACATGTCTATGTTAGATCACATCAACCTATGTTTACGAACAAGCTATGTACCTGAGACCTTTAAGGTTGCTGTAGGTAAACCCTTGCTCAAAAAAACCAACTCCTGATTCTGGGATTTCAGCCAATAATAGAGCGATATCCAGTCTGACTTTATTTCCTTTTACCTCTAAAATCCATAAAAATGTAGTTGCTAAGCAATTATGTGATCACATATCCACATTTGAATAACTTTTATGAAGATTTCCATTCAGGCCTTCTTTCCAAACAAAAATTATTTATGGAGTTCCACAGGGTTTGTGGTTGGACTGATACTTTTCACTCTATACCTTTCCTTTCTGTTTCCTTTAGGTAGTTTTATTAAGAGACACTACATAGTAAATTTCCATTACTATGTAGTTGACACCCAGCTATATTTAACCAAACCAGTTAAAACAAATAAATCTCCATGCATTTGTTGGTTCTAGACTTGACTACTATAATTCACTACTAACGGAATGTGCCAGTAACTCTTTAAAAATCCTCCAGCTAATCCAAAATGCTGCAGCCAGAGTTCTGACTGGAATTAGCAAGAGACATCATATTTTTCCTACATTGGCTTCCCTCCACATCTAAAATACATATAAAGCACTTCATGATCAAGCCCCTTCATATCTTAAAGACCTCATACTACCATATCATCCCAGCAGAACACTCCGCTCTCAGAGTGCAGGTCTACTTGTGGTTCCCAGAGTTTCCAATCGTAGAATGGGAGGCAGAGCCTTTAGCTATCAAGCTCCTCTCCTGTGGAACCAGCTCCCAGTTTGGGAAGTGGACACCCTCCCCACTTTAAAGGTTAGGATTAAAACTATCCTTTTAAATAAAACCTATAGTCAGTCCTGACTCAGCTAAACCTTTTTTTTCTCCATCTACGCATATGGCATGATTGCATGTCATTAACATTGTCTTCTCTCTCCTGTAGTTGTGCCTTTTCCCTCTCACCTTTTTGCAGTAAAAAGGTACATACCAAAAACATACAGCTGTATGTGAGCTGTATGATCCTAGTGTACAGTTGCTAGCCCACCATCCTGCCCAGTATTTTGTTGCTGCTTGTTGTTGTTGTTGTTTTGTGGCCTATTTCTTTTTTTCTTTCTTTCTTTCTTTCTTTCTTTCTTTCTTTCTTTCTTTCTTTCTTTCTTTCCACTCACCCCAACCGAGGCAGTCTGGTTTTGCTGGAGGTTTTTTTTGTTCAAGGGATTTTTTCTTCTCCACTGTCACCTAGTGCTTTCTTTAGGAGGATTTGCTAGGTTTTCTATACATTCTATATAGTTGTATTGTTAAACTCTGTAAGTTCTTAACCTTGTGTTGTTGTGAATTGGTGCTATATAAACAAACTGAATTGAATTGAATCATAAATATACTGTTGACATTGTTAATATTGTAAATGACTATTGTAGATGGAAAACAGCTGTTTTTAAAGGAACATTTCTATAAATGTACTAAGCCCTATTATCAGCAAACATTAGTACTGTCTTCCAATAGCACATTAAGACACTGACAAAGAGGAAAACTCAGCAAAAGCACAATAATTACAAGGTTATAATACTTTTAAATTTATAAAATTTCTCAAAACAGTATTTCTCTGTGTCTGCAACAGAAGAGAGTAAAACCATGATGACATAGTGACTGTGCAAATATACCTATGGTTAGCTGCACCACTATTAAACAGCAGCTCACAGCTGCTTCCCAAAGCCTTTGTCCCCCACACAGTGCACAGGCGTACAGGACTATTAAATTGCAGCTTTCCCTTAAGTGATAAAACACAGTCAGGGTGAAACAGACATTTTGCGTGGTGAGAGGTTGATATGATGTTATGGCACTTGCGTTGTGCTGAGAAAGGCTGTTGAACTACTACATGTGTCACATTAATCAGACAAATGTTACAATACACAGCATTTCACAGCAACATAATAAAGAACAGTTGTGACTGTTTTAAAAATAAACACTTACATGAAGTTATGTATGTTGGGTAAATATAATTGTAAAAACACTGGGTTAACATTAGCTTCTCTCCATTGGCTTCCTGTAAAACCTAGAATAGAATCCTTTCCCTCACGTATAAAGACTTAATGATCAAGCTCCATCATTTGTTAAAGACCTCATAGTACCATAGGATCCCAGCAGAACACTTCTCTATCAGAGTTTCTAGAATGGTCTACTGAGTTTCTAAACGTAGAATGAAAGACAGAGCCTTTAACTATCAAGCTCCTCTCCTGTGGAACAAGCTTTTAGGAAAAAATGAGATTTTATAATAAAAAAATAATAATTAAATCTGTCAATATTAAATAAATGCTAAATTCAAATAAACATATTACAGAATTGCAACATAAGACATCTTATAGGGAAAAATTCCTATAATGTAGGACTAGTACACAAAACATGTGACCCAGAAAAATAATGTTTTAAACAGGCATTATTGAACACTAATCATACCTGCGTAAGCTGCTGAAGTTATTATGTACATAGTTTTCTAGCAACATATGCTCCTAAAGGTTCTACTCCAGTTTCATCAGTAACTTGTGGTTATAGTTGTATTGATGAACTACAGTTCGAGGCAGTCTACACAGCTGTTTTCTCATATTTATATTATTATTGTTAAAAAGCAGAAAATGATACAGCGTAATTGGACCGTATTGCATACACTTGTAGGTCTCTACTCTAGTATGTCATTCCAGGTCCACTGTATACAAGACTTTCAAAATAACACCTCTGGAACTTAGTCAGTTTTGTCCTGCATTAACAACAAACAACAAAAAGCATGAAACAATAAAATGATGAAACAATGATTAATGTTTTTATTTTGGCTAATTGCTTATGTTCTCTTAAATCTGCATTACAAAATGTCCTGTTGCCTTGGCCTGTGTCCAGATTGCTAATCACTTTCTCTCTATGAGACCGACATATATGTGTGCTGTAAGATATGTCAACAGATATGAACAGCTTTTTTAAGTAATATTTTCACCACAGAAGTCATTTGATTTTGTTGCAGGTTTAATCAATTATATAGACACAGAGACGCCTTAAGGCTAAGGACCCAGACACTGGCAGCAAGGGAAAAAAGAAAAAAGTTTTAGTCATCAAGAATTTGAATCTAATGACAGAAATTTCACCCCATGTAGATGAAGCACATCAGCATCTCAACAACATTTTTGTTCCACATCATTAATTTCTAGAAGCTTCCTTAGCGGGAAAAACAAAATGGAATTAATTAGGAAGATGCAGGAAACCAACATGAGGAATTAATAAAATTGCGTTTGTCGTTAATGGACACAAAACAAATGATGCCATTATTCTTTAAAAGGCAGGTCGGCTCAGTGCGCTGGCTGCTCATTTCTGACTCAATTACAATGCAGAGAGAGCGTTGTACTCTACCTTTCTGAAATGAGGTTTCAATGAGAAAATTTAATTAGGAATTATAGCCTGGCAAGGATGCTGATCGAAAACAAAGCTTCTCATTTTCTCTTTCCAAGTTTTTTTGTGTAAGTTTGTGTTTAGTTAGAAAACAGTCTTGACATAAGAAATTTTATTTTCAGAAATCTCTTCTGAGAAAGGGACAGTTTTGGCATGCCATTGTCTGACAGGCAGCTAAGTGCTCACAAGAGAAATGAAGTGTATTAATCTGGTATCAGGTAGTTAACAGCAGCAGGGTTCTGCTGGTATTATTTGGTACATTGTTTGGAAAGCAGCACACATTTACACATTTGTAGGTAAAGAATGTTTTCACTATGGGACATTAATGTGCATCATCAACAAATGTGCAGAAAAGTCAACCCCAATGGCCACTGCCCAAGCTTGTTGTTGTTGTCACTCCCAAGGCTGATTCTCCATAACAGGTTTGGCACGCAAAGCTGGCTGTGGGCCACAAGTGTGGAGGAGTGAGCAGGGGTCAAGCGGCAGTGGAAGGAATCTATATTTGATGAGTCAGAGGGAAGAGAGGGCTGCCTTACCTGAGGACAGTCAGACTTTCCTCTAATCTACTCAGGGAGAAATTTGCAGAGCTCAATTTAAGGCCTAACCCATGAAATTAACACCTCCAGCTCTCTTTTCTGCTACCAAGAGTAATTTCACAGAATGGGCAGCCTCTTTTAAACTTTTCAAAGTGAGAGAGGCCCCTGATTTTATTTTGGGATTCACCTTATGTGCCTCCTCTTCTGCAGGGAGGTTGAATCAGGCAGAAATGTGGAGGGAGGAGCAGTAAGGTTAAAGGCCCAAACAGGAGACTGTAAAGCAAGACATTACTGGAGCTGTTTTTTTAAATCCAAAACACACTATGGTCAAAGTTTAACATCAACAAGAATGAAAAGAGGTGAATGAGGTCAAGAGAGACATTCAGTTCCACAGCTGGTAGTCAGTGTTAGAATTTTTATGAGTGTGAGACTCACATATTAATTATGAATGAAACAACTGTAAAATAAATTATAGGTATTAGTTTAAAAGCTCATTCTGTGAAGTGAATGTATAGAGACTGTAGAAATAAATAAATAAGCAAATGACAGTTAGTGAGTTTTAGATGTGTATTATATGTTGCTACCACATCATATGAATATGAATTAGCATTCCTTACAGAATTTTATCTAGCCAGGGTGTACCCCTCTTCTCAGTACCATCAGATCAGACTATTAGCTAATACTGCAAGTAATTTTTATGATTATATCCTATAATCAATAAACGCTTTTGAACAGTCTACACTGGTGGGATTACCACAGTCAGAAGCTCCATCTGTCCTGCTGCAGATCGGAGTTACCGCCTGCAAATCCATTGCCCCCACTGTTTGTAAAACACCATTAAAACAGTTTATAGGAACTAATTGATGCACTGACATTCACGCTGTAGGGAACACAGCAGCTGGGCCTGTTTGGAAAAGCAATAAATACTTTCGCCTGTTGTTTTTTATTTATTCTCTATCATAAACTGACCTTTAATCTGGTTATTCAGCAGTTTCAGTTTGTCTGCTTTTAAATACTTAAGTCTAAAATTTGACAAAAAGAAAAGGGGTGCCCTTACATTCTTAAAAGACAAACTCTACCTTTGATGACTGGAGTCACATCATTCAGTAGATCTCTGATAAAATTCTGGTCGCACACACTGAGGACCTGGATGTTCTTCCAGAGCATAGAGCACCAATTAGCATGATAATGACATCATTAATGGATCCTCAATCTGGCTGATTGCTTAATTGGGACCAGAAGGGGACAAGGGTGAGGGCTAAATAAAGAGTCCCCTGTCTCTCACTGGTATTGTCAATATAGAACAGTCGTTGGTGAACCAATCAAAGGTTCATCACATGGCACATTTAAAGCAGTCCCTCACGTTACCAACCGAGGCCAACTGATGGCTCATTATCCTGCAGCTGAAAATTGCAGTCATCCTGAACAGAATTTCAATTACGCACTTCTTAAAACACTCAGAGGATTAAAGATGTTACAAAAGGCCACTCACTGCAATCAGGACGACTGATTAGCTTTTCATATAGAGGATGAAAGCTGTGCTTCCAAATACATTGAATCTTTTCTTTTCTTTTCTTTTTTTTTTGTGATTCACAAAGCTCCTCCTTTTACACTCTTATATACGTGGTTAATTTCAATAATGGAGAAAAAAACTATATAAATTTCCTAGAAATTTTAGACAATAAAGAACATTAGTAATGTTGCAGTAAGATTGTTAAGTGCAGAAAACATGAAGTGTGTCTATAATGAACAGGGTTTAGTCCAGTTCATATTCATGCATTATTAGTTCATTATTTCCCCCAAGTCTTAATGGAATGTAATCTTTAACAGAAATATACAAATCCATATTTAAACGTGACCTATTTTTACGACTTGTCAGAGACTTCTTTTGAGGAAGTTACTGACATAAACAGTTTACAGGGTGACTGAGCAAGAATGGCTGGTCCGTCATGTGTCGAGTAACAAGAGGTGAGTAGATTGGCTAAAAATTGTAAGAGCAGTATTACTTCAAAATAAAATTACTCAAGTAAGAGTAAAAAAGTACTTGGTGGTGACTACTCTAGAACTGAGTAACTGTTTAATGTCTGATCTGTAATGTCTGATTTATTTTTTAGAAATTATGTAATCAGATAGACAAAAACATAAAATAATGTGCAAAAAAAAAGTAAGTAAAAATAAATAACATCTTTACAAAATAACAATTTAAGGCACAATAAACACAAATTTCCAAATCTCACTTTTTCACAACATAAAGCTTTTGAGTCGGAGCAGTGTTTCTTCTTCACAAATCTACTCAAGGAAAAGTCAAAAGTATCCTGCAATAAAACTACTCTTAGAAGTACATTTTTTTAAGTAGTTACTCAAGCAAATGCAACAGAGTAAATGTAACTCGTTACTACCCACCCTCTGGTTTTCGAAGTACACTTTTGCAGGCTGTGTGGCCTTTCCTCTCAGATAAACTCAACCAAACTCCACTGCTGTAAGCCACAGAGTAACCTATGTTAAAAGTATGGATACAGGCAGCAGGGCTATACAGCCTGCATAACATGCTAAGTCATTAGGGTAAATACACATTGATAAAATCCTACACTTACTGGCAGAGGATTAACCAGTGGATCACAGACTGTTGGTATGTATCTGGGCTTCGTTTTCATATGTGAGGCGAACCCGCCGTTGAAAGCAAGGTGTGTAATACAACTCGTGACATACAAACAAGTATACCCTATATGTTGTTAATTATTGTGAGACTTTTTCCTATAGGCCAACATGATGGCAAACAGGTCAAGTCTTGGGGACTGTGTAGAAAAGTGACATAATTGCAGAGGTTTATATAGTACACAAACTCAATACTAAAGTAGAAGTTCAAGAAAAACAGTCCACTACAAATAGAAATACCCTATATATTTTCTTCTAAAGTAAAATTATTACAATACATGATCTAAATTTTACTTAAAATGCAAAAGTAAATATATGGATTTTAAACAATGTAAAATATAGTTGATAACATAAATGTGGTTTTGCTTCTCTCTTTCTCTCTCCCTTTCTGCAGCTTTGGAGCTGTATGTTCCCAGTCTTCAGTTGCTGGTCCAACTTGCAACAGGTCCATCTGATTCCTGGATACATACATTAATTAAAGCTGTCCAAACCTGAGACAAGGAAGTGGACCAGTGATGTTGTGGAGAGTCTCCAGGCATGGGGACATGTGTTAGAAGGCCAGGTTGTATTCTGAGAAAATCCAACTCCAGTTCACAGCCAATCACTGCTTCTGTCTGGAGCACCTGAGGAAAATAATCACCCTTAAACCTAAAGCTCCCCACTCCATAAATGACCTTTGGCTCCTAAATGATTTAAATGAGTTGTTGCTCTCCAACAGGAAGCAGAATGTGAAAATGGGTAAACATGTCTCTGATCCCCTAACAATCAGCATCGGCTCGCCACAAGGCTGTGTTCTCTCCCTTCTGCTCTTCTCCCTGTACACCAAGAGCTGCACCTTAAGCTACCAGTCTGTTAAGCTTGTGAAATTTGCAGACAACACCACGCTCACTGAGCTGATCTCTGAGGGTAACGAGTCTGCATATAGATTGGAGATTGACCGTTTGGTGGCCTAATGTGGTCAAAACAGCTGGAGCTCAATGCTCAGAAAACTGTGGAGATGACTGTAGACTCCAGAAGGAACCCAGCAACACCCACCCCCATCACTCTGTTCAACTCCCCAGTGAACAATGTGGAGTTCTTCTGCTTCCTGGGTATAACAATGACCCATGACCTCCAACATCGAAAGAACTGCAGGACTCTCTGTCCCCAGTTAAGGTCGGTGTTCATGATTTAACAATAACAAAGAGACTGGGCAAAAACAGCATCCATCTGAGACTTCCAAGGTGAAAGCCTCTGCTAACCAAAAATAAAACAAAGGCTCATCTCACATTTGCCAAAAAATATTTTGATTATCCTCAAGACTTTTGACACATCTGTTATAAAAACAATTAATTTAGCAACAGATGCACTCATATAAAATGTAATAGATTAAAGTTAGAATCAATTTCTGCACAAAACAAGACAAATTATTAAATAAAAATTAGTGCAATTTAAGACTTTCCAGAATTATGTAAATATGTATGTATTTGTAATGTAAAGTGTAACAAACTTCATTTTTCACTGCACACAACATTTTCGTACACATTTCCAGTATCTCTTTCAATCAGTAGTCAGTAATGTACCATATGTGCAGTGTACATTATTCCATTAGTTTCTGAATGATAACCACTTCACTTAGGTCACCATACTTACAACAGTTCACTCAAATCTTTCTTTTTTTATGTTCCCATCAAGCTGCACACTGAAAGACCAAAGGAAAACAAAGAGTCCTTTGTGTGCTTACCTGTGGTTTATCTTATTTTGATCCTGCTAACAACACTCACTCACTCATCTTCTATACCGCTTAGTCCCCGCAGGGGTCACGGGGGTGCTGGAGCCTATCCCAGCCAGCTTACGGGCGAGAGGC
>OMLM01008956.1:0-13231 GCA_900302695.1 Helostoma temminkii | reverse complement strand
AATGTTTTTATTTTTATTTATTTACTTTTATTCTTGGTGCTTTTTAACATTTCAGTTAAGACATAACTTATAGTTTATGGTACAACAGTTTGACGTGATATGAGGTACTCATAAACATTAACACTACAAGCCATAGAGTGAGTGACATTACTGATTAATATAGTTTTCAGCATGTTATATTATTTTTTCAACTCTACATCGATATAGCACATTTTTTGTGTCTGTTGCTTACAGACTCCAAAACAGGATAACCCACAGAGATGAAAATTACAACAAAATTTAATGGGGAGAGTCTTTGGCTGGGTCTTATGCTGTCCAACCTCCCTTTGGTGTCCTGAAGCCAAAATAGTACCCAATCTACCTATGCAGGTCTGATCTGCTATTATTATGACAAGTTTATAAAACACACTTTTGAAAAAAACCGGAGTATGTCATAAAAGAACTTAAAGAAATTGTCACTGAAATACCAGGCAAGACTTGAAAATTTAGCTAATAACAATATAAAGCAGTTTTCTTCATTTGATAATTAGCTTAACTTTGTATTGACTGTCACATAATGTCAGCCTAAAGATCTCATAGGAATGATTTATTGCATATGTTTACGAAAGTTAGGAAGGGCTGGAACTGGGAATAGGAAGTCTTGTTGGAGAGCAATGTGTCCTTCTAACCAGGAGGGAGCGCTTGCCAGCAGTCAGCAGAAAGAGAGAGGTAAGTACTGATCTCCAAAATACACATCAGTAAGAATGCTGATTATTAACTTATGGGTTGTAATGTTGTGGGATATATCAGGGAAAAGGCAAAGGCTGCCTGAGAAGCTGCTGCAGATAGTTTCTGCAGGTTAGTGAGTTCAGTCTCTATAAAGAGTTCTCCACAACACATTACACAACACAAAATCCTCAGTCCGCAATACAGACTCACTGAAATGATGTCCTCGATCAAATATATCACTAAGCAGAGGATAGAAAGACCAAGAATCCAGATCCACAATCCAAATATTACAATGCAAGAAAATAGTCAGCAGTCCAGAACCAAAGATGAGAGTAAACAGAAGCAGAAGCCAGAAATGAGGTCCAGGAATCCAGGAGATTTAGAGAGGTGAGGGAGGTTTGGGCAAAATCAGGTCCAGAAACAAACAGGGTCTTCGTGAGGATTAACACAACAGGCTGGAATGTCTTTTCTTCAGAGCAGAGCAGACAATCTGGCAGATTCCGTCTGCAAACTGTCAAGAACACTGAAAAACACAGCATATAGATATAGCATTGAAACTCCCTGTTTACAGTGAAACAGTCAGCAGATTTTCCTTCTCGCCATAGAGACAGCAGCAGAACAACTGTGACAGCAGAGCTGCGCTCCAATATAATGAGTTGATGTAATCATGCCATGCTAATTATACATAACCACGCGATTTTAACAGAAATACAAATAGCTTCACAATTCAGTTCAATTCAGGTTTATTTATATAGCGCCAAATCACAACAAAGGCACATCTCGAGTCATTTTACAATGTAAGGTTTAAGCCCTTACAATATTACAAATTAATAAAGAAACCCCAACTGTAATAAGGAAACCCCAACAAATCCCCCTTGACTAAGCACTAGGCAATGGTGGAGAGGAAAAACTCCCTTTTTTAAGAAAGGAAGAAACTCCAGCAATACCAGGCTCAAGGTAGGCGGCCATCTGCCTCGACCAGTTGGGGTGAGCGGAAAGGCAGGCAGGCCGAGGCCCAGCTTCAGGGCCAAGGATACCTGCAGAAGAGAGAGAGAAAGAGAGAGAGCGAGAGCGAGCGAGAGAGAGAGAGAGAGAGAGAGGCAGAGGCACAATTACATAACATAACAGTCAGTGGTGACGTAAGAGTTGATAAAGAAAGGAGAAGCTTAGTGTGTCAATGTAAGTCCCCCAGCAGTCTAAATCTATAGCAGCATAACTAAGAGATGGTTCACAGTCACCTGAAACCAGCTCTAACTATAGGCTTTATCAAAAAGGAACGTTTTAAGCCTTGTCTTAAAAGCATAGAGGGTGTTTGCTTCCCGAACCTGAACTGGGAGCTGGTTCCACAGGAAAGGATCTTGAAAGCTAAAGGCTCTGCCTCCCATTCTACATTAAGAAACTCTGGGAACCTGGACCTGGACTCTTAGAGTAAAGTGTTTTGCTGGGATGATATGTTACTATGAGGTCTTTAAGATATGAAGGGACTTGATCATTAAGTGCTTTATATGTGGGGAGAAGAATTTTAAATTCTATCTTAGATTTTACCTTTGACACACTGAGCTCCTCCACCACTGCCTGTTATCAACTTTGTGTCTTCTCTCTCCCATAGTTGTACCTCCCTCTCTCCATCTCTCTCTCTCTCTCTCTCCTGCAGTTTTCACTGGCCCTGAAGCTGTGTATTCCGGGTGTTCAGTTAATGGGCCATCCAACCTGCCTGCCTGTTGAATGTTGTTGTTGTCGTTATTGGTTATGTGATCTGCTGTTCTTTTCTCTCTTTCTTTCCACTCACCCCAACCAGCCGAGGCGGTTCTGCTGGAGGTTTCTTCCTTTCTTAAAAAAGGGAGTTTTTCCTCTCCACTGTTGTCTAGTGCTTGCTCAAGGGGGATTTGTTGGGTTTTCCTTATTATTTAGTTGTATTGTAAGGTCTTAAACCTGACATTGTAAAATGCCTTCAGATGACTTTTGTTGTCATTTGGTGCTATATAAATAAACTATTTTTTGCTTGACTTCAAGTCCAACTGAAATGGGATGGCCAGAACATTTTCTATTGTACATATCCTCATCATACTATTTTACTGACTCACTATTTGCAGTGGTGCAAGCTTGTAATATTCTTGTTGATGTTATCTATGATATTACAGGGCATAGTCTGCTAGCTAAACACACCAACATCCAAAACATTCACCACAATGGCTTTCCATTCAGTGTGCTTGTGCATTGTGGTGTCTGCTTTGCCATACTATAAAGTTGGTAATATTTTCCCTTCTACTTAAGTTTACTTTATACTCACTTTGGTTGTCTTTGGTTTCAAGTTATAATTAAAAGGAAGCAGCATATTTGATTTAAGTTGTAGGCTTTATTTGTTTGACATTCATAATTGGTTAATGTAGCATGCACTTTTGATTAATTTTGTATTGTCAGTTCTTAAAGTAGTTTTGTTTAAACCTAATTGATTTTCTCTTTTTCTTGAGTTACTGTTCTGCTGGTCCAGGGATGGTCATCCAAATAAAAGTTTGTACTGAAGTTTTGTTAGTGATTAAACTTTATTTGTATAGGTTGCATTTTAGGTGAATAATAATCTATTTTTTTGGAACATAATTCCTGTATCTACCTAATTGGTCCCCGACATGCAGTATGGATGAAAGTGAATGATTTCTTATATAAACATGCATGTACAGTACAGCTTGTCCATGTCTAAGTCTTAGTAATAAAGATGTTAGGATTCCAAAATGCTTGCAATACTTATACTCAATTATATTCTCTCCCTCACATAGTGTTGTGAGGATGTGTGATGATTGAATTGGACCTCCATGAAATTTATGTAGATGGACCCACACATACTTTTCTGTAACTCCTTTATATTAATCAGTTACAAAGTCAATTTGTCCATGCACAGTAAAAAATATTATAATGGATTTAGTGGAATCAACAAGGCTTTTTTGTTAACTCAATGTGAATTTGCAATTTTTATTAATCATATTTTCATTCAACGTTAGTGTATTTGGGTTAGTCCTGAAAAAAAAAAAAAAAACTTTCCAGAATTTCATTTTTGCGGGCATTAGGAGATGGAAACATGTCAGTCAGTTTTCATCCTTTGTTAGAAATTGACAATCAAATAAACATTTTTTTCTGTCATTAAGTCATATATTGCTCTGCTCAGTGTGCATGTGCAGACTGAATTGTAGTGCCCAGGTACTTTGAAGTTTTTATTTGAAGGATACTGCATGGTCAATGAAAACTGTTTAAAATTGTGATCTAAAATAAATATTAAAAATTATAGGAAAGTGGAGGGTGAGGTTAGGGTTGGATTAACAGTTATCTGTGAGTGTTTCAGAGCTTGTGGTTCTAAGTTGTTGTGTTCACGGTTGAGTCTTCCAACTTTGTTGAGCTGCTAACTATAAAGTGGTTATAAATGGAAGGGATCTTAGACTTATGGCTGCATTTAGGAGGAGAGCGCTTTGATTGACAGGTTCAGGTCCTACAGAGACGTCTGACCATGAATCATCTAAGTAGCTTTATTAGTAAGAAAATACCTGTCGATCTTTATTGTGACCCATCAACTTACTATTTGTATTTGTCAGTCCACCATCACCCCAGTGTTGTTCATCAACCTCCTCATCTTCAGTGGTGGAGGGGCCAAATAGATCAGATGCATATTCAAGATGACTGCAAGTTTAACAGAGCAGTTGTATACGAAAAGCAATAGTCACAACTTTATATGCTGACATCACACAGACTATATATTGGTCCAGAGGATGAAACACTAAACAGCAGAGAGTCACACCCTTCCCATCCTGTGCTGAGGTCTTTGATGGACCACCCTGCCTTCCTGATATGAACATTTATAACTGCTAAACTCAGTATGGACTAGGCCAAGCTGGGATTTTTTACTGGATTTTCTTTTGTGCAATACCCTCACCCAGGCACCACCACCACCACTTGCCAGTTTGGTTAGGCCAGGCTGAGGCTGGGGATACGTGCAGAGAGGTATAGAGAGAGACAGGATCAGCCTCCCACTCTACAATGACTGGTACAAATTTCTGTCATGACACAGACAAAAAAATGAGTTAAAACACACTAAATTTCATTATTTGCATTATTTTCACAGTTTCTTTTTGTATATTTGTAGAATGACACATCATAACTGCTTTGAAAATATTCATTGACACACCAAAGCTTTACATTCACAATAAAAGCTGTAGCCCTGGTAATAGTAAAAGTAAATAATAAGCTGCAGTTAGCATTAGAAGAAGAAGCAGACCCACCAGGCTTTTTTTTAGCATGTTGTGCAAGCCACTCCAGTCACTGTATCTGGTGCAGGTCTAGTCCTGCTGTGTGCTGTTGTATACTAGCTGACTTCAGAGATGAAAACAAATTCTGCAATATTTTAAAGTGTCCATATTATACAAAATCCACTTTCTGGTCATATTTGCACATAATGTATGTAGACACACTCCAAGTGCATTTGCTCTTTTTGCATTTTTCTGTTTTCTGTAAACCAGTAACTTAATGGTCCATTAATAAATCCTGCCTGTCATTTTGGGGGGTCAGCAAGTGTCAGTGATGTAGTCCTTCCTCTGGCTCAATCAATCATTGTTTGTCTTCTACAGAAGTCGCAGCAGCTCCCAGGAGATTAGTGCCGGCTGTTAAATGTATTTATGAAGACAGAAGGATTTCTTGTAACTTATATCCTCTCAGGATCTGTAGAAACAGTGGATTTATTTGGTTTTTCCTAAACAGGTCCTCACAGTGGCAGAGTGGCACATTTTCAGCCAGGACAGAAATATGGGTCTGCACACATTCTAGGGAGGTCAGGGACCTGTTTTTTAACCCCCAAGGGGGTATAATATGGGCTCTACATGTTTTGTTAAATTTGTTCTTGAGAAAAATCTTAAGGTAGCAATGCTGCATGAAGTGAACTGCAAGCAGCCATGTTTAGTAATGTAGTCAGTGGATACAACACTCATACACATCTCGTGAAGACAAAAAAAAAGTAAAAAATCCACGTCTCTTCTAGATGACAGCTTTGTCAGACAATGTGCACTCTCAGAGCAGCATCAACATAAAGAATGTTTGAACATGCAGACAAAACGCTTTTCTCCCTGACGTTCCTCTCCAACTCCATGTTAGATATTTATGAATATGAGACAACTCTGTGGTATTAAAGCCACAGCAATATCAACTATGAGAAGTCGAATAATGGCATCCTCCTTTCAATGAAAAGTCATTTGAAGTTGTGGTTCTTGAAGACAGTTCAAACAGATGGTAGCTATGGCCTGGTGTTTGCTCTTTTCCATCTTCTCCCCTGCTCTCTCGGGCATCAAGGGAGATTTACTTCAGCTTATCTATAAAGGACCAGGATGAGCCTCGGTATCTGAGCAAAACAATTACTCACAGCTGCTATCTGTCCTACCATGAACAATTCCACTTGAGAGCCTAACGCCAACACTCACGTTCACGTGGACATCTACATATCCATAAATAACCAGGCTGACATACAATGCAGCCCTCACTAGATGGTTAACCAGTTTGTCTTATTGATATTAGGTTCCTCTGTGTCACTTTTCACCTTTGCGTTTAAAATGACAGATGGGTGCTGTCCTGCTTGCGGAGACCTTGTCATCACATTATGGTTACCAGGCCCGTCATTTTCATTTCTGTGCAGAGGTCAAAACAAGATTCCTCATGGCTCCTAAATTCTGTAAATGCTGTCTTTCCAGCCATGAAGACCTGATTGATGAAGTTTTGCCAAGGTTCTCCCATCTCTGAAGAGAAGTTTGAAGCTCTGTGAGTGTGACTGTTGGATTTTTGGTCACCTCGCTAACCAAGGCCCTATTACCAGAAAACCCAGTTTGATAAGGTGTTTGATTCAGTTTTCAGTTTATCACATCAATAATGGGCAAATATGGTAAATTTTCCAGTTCAAATAAAACTTACAACACAAGTAATATGTCTGAATACTTTATGGAATTAACTTAACTTACTGTACTTTAGTTGGGGTGTTTTTCTGCTTTTGTGAAGACACTACCAGTTCTGTAGTTAGCTTCTGTCAGAGCTGAACAGCTTCCCTTCTGGGTTGCCTATGTGATGAGGAGCGACAGGCCCTAGTAATGCAAAAATAATCTGCTAATCTTCACTGTAATTAAACAGATGGAATGAGGTCTTTACTGTCTGCCTCAACTAAGCCCTAACTTCCCCCAAGCCACAAAGAGAAATGTGTATAAAGGAACAATGAGTCACTAAGGAGAGGAAGACTCTACATCACTACTTGGAATCTACTCCTTTCTATAAAACACATGAAGTCATTAACTATATATTTTCCGGTTTGCTTATAGCTGACATTTGTAGTTAAAACATCACAATAATTAGCTCAAGCTTAAACATTAACACACTAGGGTTCAAAGTTAAGATTCATTCACAGTACTTGATGTTTATGTGAGCAATAATTTAAATATGGGTGACAAAGTAACAAAAACTAACAACTCAACATAAAGTGAGAGGTCTTCTCAGTTAGGCTATGCTTAAGTAGCATGAGTGTAGGCATGCAGACAGGACACAGCATATCGATGAGGCTAAGCATTGTTGCTGGTGGGTTGCAGGATTGTCAATAGTCAGATCTGACAGTGAAAGTGAAAGAGAGAATAAGATAAGCCCACAACCCAAATCAAGACAAGAGTATGTGATAATAACTTGTCTATAACAAGGCATGAGCTCAGATCAGCTTACAGTAGTGTTTCAGTGTCTCAGTTAAATATGCAGTGGCTTGACTCCACACAATAGGTGAGGCCAGCTAACTATCCAGTCAGCGCAGAGAGTATGCATGGACTAATTTTTAACTTAAGGTACTAGGGAGAGAAAGCATGTTTGGGGTTAACTAATGAAGGAACATACACAACACTCTTTGTTCCCCAATGTTGATAATGGCCAGCAATATTGTGGCTCAGTGTATGTTTTGGTGCTTTTTTTCTACTATAAATTATTAAAAAGTGTTACATACTGTAGCTTTAGGCCATGCTACTATTTAACACTATTGCTAAAAGAGCTGCACACTGCTTCTCTTTGTTTGCAGGAAAGAAAAGTGTCACCTCCAACTCTCTTTGCACCTGTGCCTGCCTACACTATGTTCCCTTGACCTGGTTTTGATCCCACGTTTTTGCTCACTGTGACTCAGTTACTATAGACTGACCAATCTCATCAGACCAATAAAATTTCTATCTATACATGTCAACCAGAGTTCGGGTTAACAGAATAAACACCGTCAACAAGGATGGGTACACTGAGGACAATCAACCTTTGGTTTAAACATTTTTTTCTAGATTAGAACAGTGAGAAGGTTCAAATCTGAAAACAAATGAATGCAGATTGTAGTTTTCAGATTTTAAAACAAGATTAAAGTTTCATTGTTTAGGCACAATGGCTGCAGTGTTTTTAGTGGCTTCTACCATCACTATGGAAAGAGAGAGACATGCATGTAGTTTTGACATGCATGTTAACCACATGGTCTGTGTTTCTGTTCTTGTGGACAATGGGAAGAAACCAATCTGGTGACTCTAGACTGCCCATAGGTGAGAATGTAAGCCCTGACTGTTGACCTGTCTTGAGCATAAAGCTATCTTTTGCCTAGTGACAGCAGGGATTAGCTCCTGATCTTACCAGTATGAGCAATTTAGATAAAATATGATGTTCCTTCTTTTTATTTACTTTAGAATCTTTATTTCAGCTCATTTTGTATTTGTATTTTTGTATTAAGTATCCTTCCACATGAGCAACTAAGTCAATCTTTTTTTTTTTACATTTAATGATTTATGATGATTATTCATATGGGCACTATAGATGGCCACAGTCATGCCATGTGATAACAGATGCACAAGACATCAATGAGAAAAATGTGCAGGTGACAGTCACAATCCTCAACTCCTTTAACAAGTGAGTAAATAAGCATTTTTTGCACAAAAGACTAAGTCTGTCTTGCTTTTTTGTCATGGTTCCTTCCCGTTTCTGTGACCAGTTACCATCTTACTTCCCTCTCCCTCTGTTTACTCTGCATCCCTGACTCCACCCAGCTAAATTGGTTCAGCCTCAAGAAGCATCAGTGATTGCACCTACCCACAGATTATACAAGCTGCCCTATCACTGCACAAAATAGCGAAATAAGCTTGGTCGGCCCACATGATTAAACATGATTGAAGGTTAAACCAGTTATTATTGTAATATTTTTCACTTTGTCTAGCATTTTTATGCTTAATGAGTGCATTCTGTGCCAAGAGAGATCACAACTGTTGGTGCTTTATCATCAGCGTGTGTGGATATATGATATTTGTTGATATTTATACTGAAAACCAGCAAATTGCATGGGCACACCCTTCGACTTGCCGCCCCCGGAGCAGTGGTGGAGATTTGCCTCTTTTCTTTGGCGCAGGTGTGTGCTTTCCAGGCAGAGTTGCTGTTAAAGGGGCAAGCTATGCAGCACGGTTCCACATCCCCATCATCCCTCAGAACAGGAAATTTCTATGTTTCCCTTTTGTTTCCCTTGGCATCTCCACCCGGACCTGATATTACAAATTTGGAGCAGGTTTGGCTAGGTGGATCTGTTCACGGCAATGCGCAGTGCTTGTTGTGGTTTTCTCTGAGAGTTAGGGACTGTCCAACACTGGGAGTGGATACATATTCTCATTGCCCAAACGGCTCCTGTTTGCTTTTCTGCCACCGACTTTTCCAGTAATAGGCTAGTGACTGTGGGGTTGGCCACTGACAGGGAGCGTCTAAAGGGTTTAGGTTTCTTCTTTGAGGTGGTCGCTACTATTCACAGGGCTAGAGTAGCTTTTACAGCAGCTCTTACGCTGCTCTCTGTGGTGTTGTCTATTCAGCTGTTACTTGGGAGAGGAATTTTGTGTACAGCACCATTAAGGTTTATGCTGCAGCTATTCTATTTCATCATGTCACAAGGGCTTTGGTGACAGATTTCTTTTCACTCATCTTTTCCTTCAGTGTTTTCTGAGAGGTATGAGGAGACGGCGCCCTGTGACACGCGTGCTGTTTTCACATTAGTTCTACAAGCTCTGGCTGGGGCTCCTTTTGGGCCACTGGATCAGATCAGATTAGGTTTTTTATTGGGGAAAACTGCTTTTTTGATGGCTATGTCATCTGCAAATAGATGCTGATGCTTCTGAGGCCGAGGTGGCTTCTCATGTGTTGTGTCCGGTGTGCATGATGGATGCAGGCTGATGCCCTTTTGTTTGTCGGCCCAGTGGAAAGTAGAACATCTGCTTTCGCTCTAACCCATAGAGCGAAAGCCCAGGGGGCTGCGCACCAATGAAATACAATGTTGAGTACGTATCCTAACCCAAGCTTCTGTGAATTGGGCAGAGCCCCCTGGGCTTTGGGGCCCCACTGCTCCCTGAGCTGGCTGAAGAAAAGGCCAGTTTTTGACGGAAGATCTTGCCTGAAACCGTGGCTGTATATATGTATGTATGCAGAGGTGAGAGACACTCAGTTTGGACAGATTAAAGGGCCCACTCTAGGTGGGATTTTCTCAATTCTCTCTTCAGCTGCTGGCATGAGGAGGGATAAGACCCACAGAGCGAAAGCACACGGGGCTGTACCCAATTCACAGAAGCTCAAGTTATGACATGTAACTAACGTTGTGGTTAACAGTACTTGTTCTGACATCTAATCTTTCGCAAACTATACTGTTACTATTTTACCTCCCAACATTCCTGCCCTTTCTGCATTTAGTACTCCCTTGGTGCTTCTTTCAGATGGTCCAGACATTGAGTCTACTGTTACTGCACTGGTTTACAACTTTTCCCTGCAGTTCACATTTAAATTCATTCATTCATTCATTTTCTATACCGCTTAGTCCCCGCAGGGGTCACGGGAGTGTTGGAGCCTATCCCAGCCAGCTTACGGGCGAGAGGCGGGGTACACCCTGGACAGGTCGCCAGTCTATCGTAGGGCCACATATAGACAAACAACCATTCACACTCTCACTCACACCTGCGAGCAATTTAGAGTCCCCAGTTAACCTGACTGCATGTCTTTGGACTGTGAGAGGAAGCTGGAGTGCCCGGAGAGAACCCACGCAAACATGGGGAGAACATGCAAACTCCACACATTTAAATTTTTTAAAAATTTTATAGCTGATATTAAACACATATGTTTAAACACTATGAAATATCATCACATACTGTAACTGATATCCACAGGCAGCAACATTTTTCTAGAAGATCAAAAGGAGCATTTCATGCAGGACAGTGGGTAAAATGGTAAATTAGACAAGCTTTCAAGAATGCTGCTAAATCATACAAACAAAAAGTTCTTTTTAATTATGGGGTTAGCCAGTGGGCGGTGACTACCATGGCGTCAATGTGCCCAGGGGCAGGAGGAGGAACTAAAGCAGGCATTGGAGACAGGGCTAGGTGCAGAGCCTGCAAAGGTTGTGAGTTGATGCCTTGTACGAAAACGCTGTAGGTAGAGGGCCCAGATTCCTCTGGCTTCAGCAGGGCACAAGGTTATTGGTGTGTCACTCCTTCTACCGACATGGAGGCTAATACTGTAAGGCTAATAATAGTGTTAGAGTCAATTGCATCGCAGGCTGTGGAAGTCTGTGCAGACTGGAACTTGGGTTGTGTGGCAGGCCGTGGAGATCTTCAAATTGTGTGTTGTGTGTCTGTAATCATAAATTATTCTTACATTTTTATGGTATGTGTTTACTTCAGCATGTGCTTTCATCCAGTCTGGCTGTATTAAAGCTCAAACCAGCCTGTGTGTGCATAAGCTGGTCAGGTACAGGTTTTAGGTTTTTTGTCACACTTGCTTGGAAAAAGGTAAAATGCAATCGCCACTGACCTTTGTTTTTCTGCTGGAACCAAACTGTCTTGTGCAATCCCAAGATCACCACCTATCAACAATTATATCAATGCATTATTAGTACATAGTAGATATTTGGAAAATATGTCAGTCTAGCAGTATTCAACTGGTAGTGGCATTAGTATCAGATGAGTATAAGACAGACAACTGTGCACCCTGAAGCTTGAGCATCATTTGAGAGAAGTATCTCCACCCCCTGCCCCCCTCTCTACCTGAAAAGTTTTTAGTAATAAGATTCTGTTGTTAATGGAATGGACCATGGAAGACAGCTAAAGTGGATGATCACAGAATCCTTTGCTTGGTGAAGAGAAACCACTTCACAACATCAATAAAAGTCAAGAATACTCTGGAGACAATTGTATCATTGTCAAAATCTACAATCAAGGGACTTAATTAATGTAAATACAGGTGGTTTACAACAAGGCGCAAACTACTGGTAACATTCAAGAACAAGATGATGATATCAGATTCTTTGGACTGATGAAACTAAAAATATTTACCTCAGAAAATGTACTCTTTCTTTAAAAAGAGGCTTTGGGATGTGCGTCAAGATAGAGGAGTGGAACAGCTTCCAATCCAAGCTAGGATTGAAGATCAAGGAATGATTAATTAAAGGATTTGGGAATTACCTATTGTCTGCTTTAGCACCTCGTATGTCCTGATCATGACTATCACCAGCTGCATACACGTATCTGTTCTGCTTATGCATTTAAATTCACAATCATTGTTTCTGCCACAATCAAGACTTCACTGTGGTCTCCTGTCTGGTTTCTGCTCTGGACCTGTTCTGTCTGGTGACTGTTTTTTACTGTGGCTTGCAGCCTGCTAATGTTAGTTTGATTCTGATCTACTCCTCTCACTGTTTTTCAATTACATTGTGCATCATTGTTTTAGTAAACATCTGCTGTTCATCTCTTTTTGTTATTTAAACTCTTTAAACTTGTTCATCACATACTGCCTGTTGTTTTGAACTTGTGTCCCGATTCTGACAATGGACTAAAGCTAAAAAAGGATTACGTTAGTGGTACAGATTAACTTTTCTGGGAATAGGGCTAAGAGTGGAGTTCAGTTGCAGGGGATGACTGCAATGTGGCTTACATGGTGAATATACCTTTACATTGAGTAGTGTACATTGGATTTATCAGAACCCTTAGGCAGAAGTGCAAACCAAACAAAGTGCAAAACAACAAAGTTATGAGCTAAAAGATGCTATTAGGCTCTATAGACCCAAGGTAAACTGCTGAGTTTGTGACAGTTCTGTGTGCGTTTTTCTCTACAAGGGCCTTCACATTTCACATAGTGAATATTTGGATCCATATAAAATATTTATTATGCCAACAAGTGTCTTGTAAAATGCTGTATACTCCTAGAATCACTGCCTTTGGATTCCAAAGAAATTAGTCCAAGTGCAACTGCATAACTAGTACAGAGTAAATACATGGTGGGGGGTAATAAATGTGGATTAACCTATAGGGTTGAGTTTGTGAAACTGACAAAGCAGGAGACAATGGATTTGAGGATTTTGTGATTTTCCCTGCATGGCATGAGTAAGCCGCCTGTGTGAGAGAAATGACAGATATGAACACAGTCAGAATCTCACTATCTAAATCTGAAAAGTAGCTGATAAAACAAGCTGAAAACAGCCTAGTGAGAC
>OMLM01008955.1:0-13575 GCA_900302695.1 Helostoma temminkii | reverse complement strand
GCTCTCTCAGACTAGAAGGGTTGGACTTTAGAGCTAAAGCTAAAAGACTACAGTATGTCGAGCTGCAGGAAAAAAGAAAAACATTTTTTAAATCTCATCACAGCTGTAGCAGTTTTGAAACTGCCACAGTGTTTATAAAAAGTTAAGAAATATTTAATATTACAACAATACACCTTTTGACAAAATATTTCATGATGTCATCAGTCAAACTAAAAAATAATTAATATGCTAGTATTTAATTCAGCACAACATTCAACACATTTCTATATTGACTAATACTTAGCCAAACAGTGAATCTGTTTAATAGCTAGCAAAGGTAATGCATATATCCGTTAACAGCAAGCACATGACTCACTAAAATCAACAATCATACAAAGGCCATCTGACCTCCAGTCTACAATTTTGTGATTTCTAGACCAGCAGACAGCAGCTCCACTCCTAAATCCTGTACTGTAACTTGTTGCTACATAGATCAAGCTCTCCCAGATGGCATGTCTTTATTATTTTCATTTCAAATAGTAAGGACATTTTTGGTCTCGTGAAGACATTTTAGCCGGTCCTCCTGGGTTAAGACTTGGTTTAGGGTTAGAATTGTGTTTTTGCTAGGGTTATGATGGTTAGGGTTATTGTTATAGAAGATTGGGCTTAGGCATTTAGCTGGTTAGGGTTAGGATAAGGAAGTAGGGAATGCATTATGTCTACTTGTGTCCTCAAAAGTAAAGTGAGACAAACATGCGTGAGTGTGTGTGATTGTATGCCTGCTCGACACAGCATGTGAATAGTGCACACAGGGGCTATTTTCCCCCCAAAAGGAGGGAGAATTGTCCCATAGTGATCATCCAGTCACCACTGTTGGCCAATCAAGCTTAAAATATGCAAAATTCATTCCCCAGCCAATCAATCTGTGCTTCCCTAATAAACTCCAAACTAATTGAGTCTGACCTTGGAGTTTCCAGCCTACAGTTTGGACTCTCTAGTCCAGCAGACAGCAGCTGCATCTTGCAATGTGGTGTTACTTAAGCTTCTTCATTTGAGACAGGCTGGAGGACCAGAGCTGATGCCAAGACTTCTCAGTTAAATTCTGACAGCCCACAGAAAGTTTCATAAAAAGGAACACTTAAAAAATTAACCAAAGAAGATACTTGGTTCTGGGTACTAGGGGGGAGCAGTATATCAGTGGGTTGAGTGAACCAATGCATGCTGAGCTCCGGTCCCAAATCTGGCAAATTGGGGAGGGTGGCATCAGCAAGGGAATATGTCATTTTACATCTACAACTGTTCTCTTAAGTCAGCCACTAACTTGTAACAGTATTTCCTCTGACACTTAATGGATCGTTGTCAAATAATGTTTTCTACGACCATTTTTAAAACATTTAATTAATGCTCAGTTGTCGAAGGTTACAGTACAGTAAAAAAAAATAAACTATAGAACTTACTAATACTCTATACAGTTCCTGACAGCTGGGATTTGCCTGAATCGTCCCTCCTTTGACGTCCTGTACACATTCATGTCTATCACATTGAGGTCTTCCTCCGATATCTGCAATGTTAAGGCCATACCTCAGAGATTATTGTGTCCGATCTGTTCTCGGACTTCAGGTAGTTTTGGATCTCCTTATGTAGAAGGTGACTATTTATCTCAATCTGCCTATTTGACCCAGCAAGCCTCCTAAAAGCCTTCGATTTGATTCAAGTGAAAGACCATGAAGGAAGCGTACAAACAGATCCAGGTGGCCATTCATGCTTTTCAGGGACTCATCTACTGCTTTCCTAAGGAACATATCCAATGGTTGGTCAAACGTGTGATTTCTACCCCAAGGATTTCCTAGGAAAATCTCATTATCTTTGTTGGTGTAACAATGAAAAATATAAACTGCAGCCAGAAACTCCTGAATGCTCAAATGAACAAAGCAATAGGCTGTTTTCTGAAAGATACCATACTCCCTTTTAAAAATCTCTGTACAAACTCCTGAGTACACCAAGGCCTCTGTGACATCCACACCATACTGTTCCAGGTCTTCTTTGCAGAACACGTTCCCTTTCTCCAGATGTTCAAATGCCAGCCTCCCTAGCTTCAGAAGGACTTCCCTGTCGCCCTCTTTCAGCTCTTGTAGAATTGTCTCATGTTGTTCATTATACTTGTGTTTCTTCCTCTTTGTCTGAACCATCAGGAAATGTGAGTACATAGTAGTCAATGTTTTGGGAATCTCTACTATGTCATTTGTGGTCAACATATGGTCCAGAACTGTAGCAGTGATCCAGCAGAAGACTGGGATTTGACACATGATGTGAAGACTCCTGGATGTCTTGATGTGAGAGATTATTCCGCTAGACAGCTTTTCATCACTGAATCTCCTCCTGAAGTACTCCTCCTTCTGGAAATCAGTAAAGCCTTGGACTTCTGTTACCCTGTCAACACATGCAGGAGGGATCTTATTGGCTGCTGCAGGTCGGGAAGTTATCCAGACCAGAGCTGAGGGAAGCAAATTTCCCTTGATGAGGTTTGTCAACAATACACTGACTGATGCCTTCTGTGTAACATCAGACACAACCTCACAGTTGTTGAAATCTAGTGAAAGTCTGTTTTCATCCAGGCCGTCAAAGATGAACAAAGCTTTAGAGACAGAGAGTTTGTCTGTTGCGACCCTCTGTAATGTTGGATGGAAAACATGGAGCAGCGTGAGAAGACTGTACTGCTCATCTTGGACCAAGTTCAGCTCCCTGAACGAAAGCAGAATTACAAGACTGACATGCTGGTTTTCCAAACTCTCTGCCCAGTCAAGTGCAAACTTCTGTACTAAGAAGGTTTTTCCAATACCAGCAATGCCGTTCGTCAGAACCAGTCTGATGTGTTTCTCTTGGTCAGATGAGTTTTTAAAGATCTCATGGCACTTGACTGGAATGTCATGAAGAGTCTTCATCTCGAATGTTGTTTCAAGCTGCATCACCTCATGCTGGGTATTAACCTCCTCGCTCTGTCCTTCTTTGATGTAGAGCTCAGTGTAGATCATGTTGAGGAGGCTTCTATTTTCTGTTTTATCAGTTCCTTCAGTCACACATTCAAACCTAGTCCTCAGACTGATCTTATATTCATTTAAAGCCTCCTGCAGACAAGCAGCTGCTAAAAGAAGAAGAAGAAGGAGGAGGAAAAACAGAAGATTAAATGGTTTTCATAATGTCCTAAAAATGTTAATCCATTGTAGGGAGGAAAGAAATAATGATTGAGGGTATCCACATAAAATTATTTTTTTTAATGTCACAGGGGCACTACAGAGCTTTTTTAAAAGTAACTTGACATGGTTATGCTTCACAGAAAAATGTGACAACTTGTGGTGTTACCTTCTGCTGTGTTGGTCTGACTGGATGTCTGCAGTAAGACATGAGGTTCGCAACAGCAGGACTGAAGCTCCTCTTCAGTATCACATCTATATTTCTTCGTCACTCTGTGGAAATAAAGGCACTTATTCAGCACTAAAAATGTTTAGTGGTTCATATAGTCAAAACAAAAACTGGTTCATGTTGACAAAGTGAAAACTGAAGTTAGAAGAAATACTTACTCGTTTCTGTGTCTTTCCTTCCTATCCACACTAAAAGCATTAGTTGCTTTAAACAAGTTGACTACTTGAGGAGAAATTAGTTTCATGGTGAATTTTTAATTCTCTCATTTTTTTATCTCAAATCTGATTTGTCTAATACAGTGGTTTATGACCAAACATCACCCTCAGTTGTACTTTGACTTTGTTGAGATTTGAAGCTAACTGAATAAACTGAAGTGATTTTAATCTGACTAATATATACACAGTAAAGCAATTGCACTTACATATTTACATTTTCTTCATTAATTTACATTAATTTTCTAATAATCTGCCCTTCTTCTTCTTTCTCCCCAACTCTTCTGATATAAAAAGTCATGTGGGGACTTAATGTTGAATTTTGCCTACGCACAGGGACTGTGTAACTTATTCAACAGCTAGTCTCTACTTTAGCGAAACAATAGTTAACTCACTATGTAGCTGTGCATTTACACATTGTTTGTTTGAAGCATACTGTGGTTTTAACTGTTTTAGTTAGTGAATGCAGTGCCGTCATTCATCTTACTTTGTACATGAGGATGGTTCATTACTGCAGCCTGGGGTAAAATCACTGCAGCTGTCACTCGCTGTAGACTGATCACTGGAGAGTACAGGGTCTTTTGTTCGGCTCTGGATGTTACCTCTGGAAAAATAATGCAACACAATCAACAACACATGCATCTTTGTACATTAAATGTTTTCTGTTTGGCATTAAAATGTGAGCAGTCGTCCTACTTAGTGTTTGATGGATGTACAGGCTCATTACTAAACCTCACAGGTTCTCCCATGGACCTGTTACTCTTCATAGTGAAACAGCCAAGGTCTCCACACTGTTATCTCCTCGGCTTCATATAGTCCTGTCCGTAAACCACTGAGAGTAGACAAATGCACAAGAATGAAAGTTAGCATAAGTAGAAACTGGATGACACCAGCATAAAAACATGGTCATGGTTCCGAGGAGCAAGACAGAAATTTGACAAAATATTGAACACATTTCTAATATGGTCAACTTCCCACCTCTGTGCTCTCCCAGGTTAATTCACTTACTAATCAGCTTTATCCATAACACATGTTTCAGCCCCTTTATAAGCAGGGTCGCAGCTCTTAGTCCCCTGCCAGATTGTAAGCACAGTTCACCCTGTAGATACTCTCCAGCCAACCTGATACCTGATACTGAACCTGGAACCTGTTTTTGGACCAGATTTTTGCTTTAACCCTCCATTTCTATAAGTGACTGGTCTGATGTTTTGAACCTGACTCAAACTGCTTCTGTTTGAGTCAGGTTGCTTCTTTGGAACTCACCTGTTTTTAGACCTGAGCTGCTCTGTTTAGCCTGTTGGATAACATGCCTGTCATTTTACTCCTGTTGTCTGCTCTACTTTATACACTAATATTAGGATCAACAGATCACAGAACGAGATCTCACCTTCTTGCTTCACTTTTGCGGTAAAGTCTTTTTATATTCATCTGTCATGTCTGACTGCATTCTGGGTGACACCTGAGTTGAGTTCAGAGCTCATTATCATGACACCAGGTGACAGGTGAGGGTAAGTTCACATACCAACTCTGAAGTGGGGAGGATTACTGTAAGGAGCTGCAACACCACCTCAGGTTAGACACACCTACTGTATTCCTCTGAGAGAGATTTACTACCACTTTGAATACATCGAGTTGTTTAAATTAGTGATTGGGGTAACTTAACTATATAGTTATCTTTTCTTGTATTTATGTAATTTCTTCTACAGTTCTTGATCTAAATTATTTTTTAACATTTAAAAACTAAATGGCCTGACCTACTGATTTCACATAGCCTTTGTTTCAAGGATGGAACAATTTTTGGGGGGGTATAATTTGCCAATTTTTCACTCAATAGTGCTTCTTCCTATTTCAGAGCCAATCATTCCCTTCCTGGGTGACTGTCCTCGTTCTCTTCTTTGATCACATCTCGAGCCTCACTCAACCCTCGATCCAGTCCTTCATCTTTATGGCCAAAGCTCTTATTTCTGCTCTGAGGTGCCAAGAGAGGAC
The DNA here is from genome assembly GCA_900302695.1 of Helostoma temminkii. Classification (NCBI taxonomy): domain Eukaryota; kingdom Metazoa; phylum Chordata; class Actinopteri; order Anabantiformes; family Helostomatidae; genus Helostoma; species Helostoma temminkii. The sequence goes on along the minus strand of OMLM01008955.1, from coordinate 7,975 downwards.
CTACATTAGCCCATCCTTCAATAAAGCCTTCTAATGGACCCACATACCCAATCACTGGAAATCACTTAGTGCCTGGTAGAAAAATGACCACACTGCACTTCCTGTTGTTAGTACAATTACTATTTGAGCTGTATCAAATGTTTTACTGATAGTAGGATATCCCACCATCCCAATTATGTAGATCACTGTACAGGCCCTTGTCCAAAAAAGGCACAGAAATCAGTATTGGCCGTTTGACAGTTTGTGTAATGACTATGTAAACCAAATTTCCCACATTTGTGTTTTATCACTATTGCATCATTTCGGATTGTACAGTGAGTAACTCTTCCTGCAGTCTGTCTGCAATTGGCTTCTTGTTTGGGATTAACTGTGCCTCATTGTGAAAGTGTCTGAGAGCAGCAACAGTCTGTGGAGAAAATCACAGTTTATATTTTGTGTTGTTTTTAAAGATGTTACACATTAAGCTGGTTTAACCTCAGTTGTAATACTTTATTTTAGATGAACAATTCTCACATACAGCAGCTATCAGACAGCGTAGTGCACTGTATCCGCTCTCTTCAGTCACAGACAGTCTTTGTGGTTTTCTTGTATTGTCTGAACTTGCCAGAAAAATCCCCTCTCTAGAATCACAGGGTTACAGTGTACAGTAAACCTCACCAGCTGGTCTCTGAGTCATGCTTCTGAGTCTACTGTCATCAAAATAGGGCTTGATATTAATCCTTTAATACTGGGAGTCTCCTAACTGTAAAACTGAAGCCTTAGGTTGTTCCAGCAGCCAGAGATGTTCTCTGGGCAACTACAGATGATGTATCTTACAGGTGTCTCTGACTGGTCCTCTGAGTCACAGTACTCTAATGTTTTATACTCGTTCTCAGACCTTCTGTGGTTTTTCATTGTTCAACCCACCTGCAGAGGAACAATGAATGTATGACAGTGGGCAGGGTGTAAATTTGGTAATGATAATTTAGAAGGCTATATACGAAGTTTATACTTGAGGAATAATAATTAGAAGTAACAACTGTTTACATTATCATTAGAAAACATTTAAAAATTAAGATCATAGTAAAGGATCAATTTCAAACCCTCTCTGTGCTTTGACGGCGGTAGTTTTATCGTCAACTAAAGTGAAGACTAACATTTTACTTGCATATTGAGTCATGCAGGATGTAGACACAACCACATGCATTATCTGAGCACACATTATGCTTCTCAGTGGCCATTTTCAAATGGTATTTCTGCAATAATTTGCACAAAGCGAAGACACATTCGGAGTAGTAATAATTATAATAAAAGACTTTCTCACCTACATCATAGGTTCTTTCTGCTGCGCTCCTCAGAACTGCGGAAGAAACGCTTCAGTGGTTTGAAAACAGATGAAGCGCAACAGGAAATGAACGAGAGCTTTGTCTCGTCAGCACAGGATATAAGGCATCACACACACACACACACACACAAAACAGACGAGATGGCATTGCTCGCCCAGAAAACACAGCTAAACCTAGATTCTGTTTGTCTACTCCCTGTTGAGGAAACGCCCTTCGTTTCCTCATTCATCCGCCGCCTGTGAGAGGGCGTTAACCCTTGGAAATGTAGTCATCTGTCTGTCAGACTTCTTGTTTTTATGACATATGGCGATGAAACTCTCATGTGTCATTTTGTCCATTGCGCTTTGTTGTCTTTGTTCTTTTTGTATGTTTGTTTGTTTTCGAATGGCTACAAATCCATAGCCACTTATACACCATCTTACCTACTCTTTCAGGTTAGATGCCCCAGTGCTAGTGCAAGTTCAAGTGTTTGTGCAGAGGTCGACATGTCTCACAGAAACGTGTTTTTTCCATCTGTAAAGGAAGATTAACAGTTTACTTTTCCCAGTGATGAAAACATAAAGCAACAATGGATATAGTTACAGTCCAGAGACAGACTGGGAGAACTGGTTGTATCTGTTCAAGGCACTGCAGGGATGACTGTTTTCACAACCTGCCCAGCAGACAGCAGGATTTTTACAGACACAGGGGCTCAAACTAGATTTTTTTTATTCTCAAAGCCAGAGGAACGTTTGTATAAACACATATTTGCACTTTTCGGATTCATAGAACAAAGTATGGCACAAAGTATGGGTTACCAAGTGTGTTTCCTTTTAAAGAACTATTCAGCTGTAAAACCAACCTAAACAGATTCAGATTTTACTGTAGGAGTAAAGAGAATTGCACAGCAGTAAAAGCAGAATTTAATTAAATATTACACTGTGAAATTAAAAGTTACAGAGATTGTGTGTGACATGGGGGAATCATGTATATGCAGTATACAATGGTAAGCTGATAGTAATACAGACAGACAAACTGTCTCTATCATGATGCTTCCGTAGTTTTACTCATGTTACATTTTTACTGTTTGGCTATGTAAACACAAGCAATAGCTTATTGTAAACATGAGGAAACAAGGTGAACATCGTTCTGGGTACTTACTGCGCTCTCTTATGGTTTCAGCTTGCTGCGACTCAAGGTTGTTTTAGTATTTTGTTTGGTTTCCTGTTTGTCTGCAAACTGAAAGTGAACGTGCACGTAGGCAACAGCAGAGTTTTTTTAGTTTGTAGCCTAGTTCTAGTGCAGCATGATGAGCTAGAAGGTTGATGTTACAGTAGGTGGAGGGCAGTCTCTGCACATCGAGTTCCTCTTTTTCGATTCATCAGCTGCAACTTACTGGAGCAGATAGATAGATATGGTTCTGTGAAAAAGTATTTGTCACCTTTTTATTTTCATATTTGCTACACTTAAAAGATTCAGATCATCAAACAAATTTTAATATTACCCAATGATAACCCGAGTAAATACAAAATGCAGTTTTTAAATGATGATTTCATTAATTAAGGCAAAAAGCTGTCCAAACCTGCATGGCCCTGTGAGATAAAGTAATTGCCACCAACTTGCTAAATCATGAATATATTGTGATTAACCAGGTTTTGAAAAGCTGAGTTTAATTTCACTTGCCACACGTAGGCCTGATTACTGCCAGGCCAATTCAATCAAGAAATAACTTAAATAGAAGCTGTCTGACAAAATGAAGCATGCTAAAAGATGGACTGAATTTTGGAAATTTACATCTGACGTAAGACAAACACAGCATTTCATAAAAAGACATAAAAAAAAAACATATTATCAACAGTCAAAAATCAGATTAAATCCGATCACTCAATTTCAACTGACAGTGATGTGAAAGACTCACAAACGCTTGATTGTAGTTATTGCCACCAAGGGTGTAACAACTAGTTATTAGGTATAGAGACTTTTTTTTTTCACATGTGGCCAGGTGTGTTTGGAAAGTGAGTGGGGTCATAATAAATGACATCATAACTTAAATTTGTATTTACTCTGGTTACCTTTGTGTAATATTAAAATCAGTTTGATCTGAATCATTTAAATGTGACAAATATTTAAAAATCAGGAAGGTGGCAAATACTTCTTCACAGCACTGTGTACCTTTGAAGTGATCACGTAATGTATGCTCAGAGAGCAGATAGATAATCAGAGATACAGATTGATCCTATATTTGCCATGTTGCACATTTTGTAACAAAATCCTTACATTTTATTCTGTAGTTTTCATCTTACCAATAATTAACCCACAGGGACTTTAGCCACTTGTAACACACACCCCTACTGAAGTGTTACTGCTCAAAGCTGCTCTCCTGCTGCTCAGAAAACCAAGTTGTTATTTTCGCTTCAGCTTCATTGCAGTTTCTATTTTGTCTCATGTGTTTCTCCTTAAATTCACTAGGTTAAAAATAAATCATCATAAGACACAAGGGAGACATTTCTAATGTTTTCTTTCCTTACAAGAAGAAAATGAGCAGTGCAACAACTACTGTGGGGAAAGATGCGAAGGAGTCTCATGAAGGACATGTACAGAGATGTTTTATTTGAAACCAGGAGGATTTATTCAGAATCAGATGAACTATCAGCAATACACTGCTATTCTATTCTAGAGGTAAAATCACAACAGAAAGCTTGTGACTATATAATCCTACCAACACAAACAATCCTCTGTTGCTTTATTGACATTCTGTATTGTCTGTATGTACAGAATAGTACAATAAAAGAGTATAATGATATGTTATATACACACAGTCCTTAAGTGTTTCTGATGGAAGAGAGGGCCTTTGCTACATTAATCCAACACTTTACCTTTCTGTTTGTCTGTCATCTGCAGTTCCACATTTAAACCCATGATGGCGACACTGTCCTGCCAGTCCACCTTGGCAAGAGCGAGGTAGAAACTTGGCCTCAGATTCACTTTTCTGCATCTGTTTTTATTTGTCTCCACACAAACACACGCACTTATTATTCTGTAGAATATGTGTGTCAGTGTAATGAATGAACCAGATGAAATAGCCAGCAGCCTCGATACTCAACTTAATAAAAAACCTCAGTGTGTGTGTTGTATTAGTTACACTTTCCTCCCAGGGATGAAAAGATTGTTTTATTGTTTTCTGTTTCTCTCAAGGATTCCACTTTAGGACTGATGTGTTGAGATCTTTCTGTGTTCAGTAACATACAGATTTGGCTTTTGATGCCTTATCTGATTTGAGATTTGAAAAATCTCAAATGTTTGTGGTTTGGCTGTTCCAGCAGTGGCATTCTTTTAAGACAGTGCCATAACTCAGTCGCTCCAATTGCTTTGGAAAATGTTCCCATCCCTTCGATTCTTGCTCAGTTTACTCTCTGCAAAATTATCAGTTCACTGAGACAAAACAGATTTCAACTTCAGTAACAATTTGCAACATATGAAAATGTACAAAAAGTGAAGCGCTGTCAATGCTTTCTGAAGTTACCGGTTGAGACTGTAGTGGCCAGGGTTTTTAGATTCATTTATATGTTTAGATTAATTATAATTGTAGGCACATGGATGTTGCTCAAACTCCTTTCAAATTATGTTCATCATTTTTTTCTTAAGTTGTCATACTCATTGTTCTCATTCTAAGGGGTTTTACAAATTGTTTTTAGACCACTGAATCACACCATGTCTACAGAATGTCAAAGACAGTCCGACTGACAACACTCGCTAGAAAGGACACTGAGCAATGCTATAATGGATGGAGTATCGAACCGGCCTTCTGTACAGGCTAGGTGGTCTGAGAGGTGAGGGACATGATGTGGAGTGTTTATATTTCTTCTGTGAAAGAGGCAAAACTCTGTTAAAAATCATCACAACAAGATCAAATAGCCACAAAGACACAAAATGAAGATGAAAATTACCAAAATGATCTCAAACGTATTTTCAGTATATTTATTTTATCTTTTCAATGTTTTTCTTTCTTACAGCATGTCCCATGGGAATAACAGGATGATGCACAGTTTTTTAGGTTGGACGCCCTTCCTGGTGTACTGGCTTGTGCAACCTCATTGGCTGGGTTTTTGGGAAATTCTGGGGGGCGCACACACACATACAGCTTCAGGTAAGGAAAACATTCAAGTAAATTGTCATGTGGGATGAGTAAACATGAAACTGATTACATAATCAGTGTATCTACAGGCAAATGTGTGTGTGTGTCTTTGTCATAACTTTAGAGTGAGCAGAAGTTAAAAGGGTTTTTTTGGAAGAACTGAAAGGACTGACTGTGACTTGGTATGGTTTTCTGTGCGTGACTGTTTATCTTGTCACCCATCAGTGGTTGTGGGTCTGATTTGTGTCGACAAAATAAAATACACAAACACTTACCACAGGTGTTGTTATTTCGAGGGTGTGGAAAGGTTACATGCTGCTGATAAATGTCATGGGTTTAACTGCCATCAAGATAGAACAATATGCAAAAACAATATTGACTCCAAAGAAACTGTCACTGGCAGTGAGTCAGTACCACATTACAGGTAATGTCAGTGCAATATTTTGCTCCAGGGTGAGATACAACATTTATTTAAAATAAAAGAGTTGCATGAATGACGTGTGTATGTGAACACATAAAGTATTGTGTAAAAGGGTCAATGTGTGGGTGTTAAAATTGCTGAATATTTCACTTTAGCTTAGGGACACCAAAAAGACCATGGAACAACTGTGATGGATGACATGAAATTATTTCCCTGGTGAAGAAGAAAATACTTCCCTACAGTTGTATCTGCAGTATAGTCAACAATCAAAGAACTTTTTTCCCCAAAAAATCTTGTAAAAGTCTGGACAACATCTTATGGACAGATAACATCAAGATCAACTTGTATCTGAATGATGGGAAGGGATAAGCTTAGATAAGGGAAGGAAGTGCTGGTGATCCGCAGCTTATCCCCTCATCAGTGAAGCATAGTGGGGGTAGTGTTATGGTGTGGGCATGTATGGGTTCTTTTGTGTTGACTGGTGATGTGCCTGCTGACAAAAGCATCAGGATTGAAGTGTTCACAGCTCACAGCCAAAACATACAGCCAAAGCAACCAAAGACCATTTTAGGTAAAAGATGTGATGCTAACAGACCAGGCTAGCATGCTAAACAGATGTAACTTTGAATGTTTTTATGCTAACATCTTAAAAGTTGCATGCTGAATGTTTGCATGTTACCATGATATCATACCATGATATTACTAACACACATTTCACAATTAGAGTACATGCTCATTGTAGCCATGATTATGATTAGTATCCTAAATCTTAACGTGCTACCACAAGTTACTGTGATCAATTCAAACACCAAAAAAGTTTAGATAACAAGAACATAAAATACCTGCTAAATCAGGATCATATGTGAGCTGTGATAGTCTGGTTTTGGTAACACTTAACTTAAAAGACAGTGACAGAAAAGGTACATGATAAGATTTAAGTACACAACTGCAATTTTTACCTAAAATTATGTGGAACTGCTCTGATTGTTGCCCTCAAACTAAAGATGGGTGTCAAGAAGTCATCTTGGTGTTCCCCTGGCAGATCTGAACTATCCATAGGTCAAGACCCAAACTGAACCAGGTGTCAGGATCCACAGGTGCTTCAGTCCACCTCACCTCTATATCTGCGGTGGAGGGCGTCCTCCAATCAGGTGAAGAGAACAAAATAAAAGAAGAGGTAGCTCAAGGTGAGATTAACGGTTGGTAAACTGATCCGTGAATTTACTGACAATCTGCTCTGTCTTCCAAAATGTAACACAAAACATGACAAGTGGTGAGTTGTACAGTATCTACGTCAAGTACTGCACATAAGTAGTTGTGAGTGGCCTGCACGTAGTATTTCCTGTGCAGCCAGAGAAAATCTTCGGTCCTCCTTGTGCTAACTCAGATTCAGTTCAGCCCCGGGCTGTGAGTTGCCTGACCTCTGATTCTTTTTATTAAAAAGACAATTTGCATCCAACCCACCCTTGCATTTGCAGTAAATGCTGCTGTATTATATTTTTCTGCATACTTTTACTTTTGAAGGCGTGTGAAGGCGACTCCTACATGTAGGAATTGAGTATTGTTGTGTTTTTATTGGTACTTTTACTTACATCACTGATCTTAACAGTATATATGACATTCAAAACAAACATAAACTGATTACATTTTATTTACACACAAAACTCAGTAAACACAGTAGAACAAATATGAAGCAACTGAACTCCAGTTTTATTCATTTATTCATTCAAATTCAGCTGTAAAATCCTCCACTTTCAACCTTCTGTGGCTTATGAACACGTCTGCATATTTCCTTTATACAACCAGTGGTTGGTACTACCTATATAAATACATCTATATTATTACACCTCTCTGATACTACTTTTCAATGTTTGGTCACGTGTTTCTGTTTTTCTGTTGCCAAGAATGACACTGCAGCCTTTTCAGTGAAGTGACAACTGAGCAGAATCTAAATAAATTATTTAAGTTGTTTTTGTATGTTGTTTGTACACACTCTGTTTGTTTGCACAACAGATTGAGACGCTAAGTTTGAAAAACACCCACCACCACCACCACCCTCCCCACTCACCTGTATCGATGGGTGCAGGTGAGGGGGGGCGCGCGGGTATCGATGTG
>OMLM01008954.1:0-47758 GCA_900302695.1 Helostoma temminkii | reverse complement strand
ACTTAGCTTTAAAAACACTAAACAATAAAATACACAGACTGAGATTTCAACTTTCATACTGTATTTGTAGGATTTGGGTAGTTTTAGAAAACCAAGTTAGAGAGAAAGTGACCTCAAAGAGACCAGAAGAGTTAGTGTGACGCCTCTGATGTCAGGGGCCTCTGTCAGCAATGGGCCAAGAGCACGCTGTAATCCTGTTGTGATATAGCAACATGAAACTGATGCATCTACAAAGCATTGCTCTTATGATACAAATACTTTCATGCTTTTTCACCACAATGAAAAGCTCAGAAAATCGGTTTCGCTGCCATTAAAATCAATGTAAGCACAAAGAGAGCCGTGACCTACAACACGTGAGAAGGAACCAAAGCGTTTCCATTGGTTAACACTGACATACAGAGATTTATATCGGATAAAAGGTGATTTGTGTGAAATCTCAAGTAGTTTGGTGAATTATCTGCTTGTGAGAAAAGTGAGAGAAAAGTCAAGCTCAAGGTCAATTTTATATCTCAGCAGGAAAATCTGACAGGCAGAACAGAAATGCAGTAGCACATACATGATGTATACTTGAGAATTAAGTAATATAAATATTAAATATATTTATAGAGATGTGAGAGATTTTTTACACACTTCACTTAAAGAAATTGTTAAATTTACTGTAGTTACGCATATTGAATTGATGTGAATGAAAACATGATACAGTTTATAGTTTTAGTATTTTTTTTTTGCTTTATGGATGTAGAAGTGGGCAGCTCTAAGCCATAACAGCATATGTTTGATTTCTTATGTTTTTTTGTTTTGTTTTTTGTGTGTGTGTGTGTGTGTGTGTTTAGATAACACACACTCTTATCAATCTCTGCACAATAACAGAAAACAATTTGCTAATGTTTTGCTTTCCCATCCCCTACTCCAGCATTGAGAGATGTATGCACAATTTCATAAACACAATCAGTGCGCTGAATGGCGGCACTGATATTCTAGGGGAAAAAAAAATCTCATTATTGTTGTTGAGCTATGGAAAAGCAGTCAATGGCCCATATCGCACAAAAATGCCCCCTCCCCTCCTCCACAACAGCCCACCACCAGCACACAAAGCTTAATTCCACCCCTAGAAGCAAACAATATGTAGCCGTTTGCAGAGAGAATATTACTGATGACCAAAAAGAAATCAACAGCTGGTCGGACGCACTTGCCACGGTCCCAAGGCAACACTGGTGCCCTGCCATTCAGATCCTGTGGATGCACCGCTGGGCTCACAGTCTCATCATCTACTTGTTTTGTATATTTTAAGCTGCAGGATCATCATTGCAGCTGGACTTATCTGCCATATCAGATTACATCAACGTAAATCTGGATCTCTCTACAGCTGAGTGGCAGTGATACCTGTTCTGCAGAGTCTGCCTCTGTATATGGACTTCCATGATTCTGTAACTTTGTCTTACCTTCACTCGTGAGCGTGAGTCAGGAAGAGTGCACAGTGTGCGAGTGTGAGCAAACTGCTGTATCAATGCTGAATCATCTTGTGGGGCCAAGTGTCAAAATATCATGTTAACTAACAGCCAGCTCAGAACTGTGAACATACTGTTTCTGAGACCACTGAGGCTAAATATATGGACAGCATTTGTCGTAGATGGTGACAGTGAAAATGAGCATAATCACAAAGGCAAACATCTATCAGGCCTCCTGCTACCTAGGACGTGTACCTATGACTTGCTGTCACAAACAAAAAGTACAGCTAAGGCAGATGTCAGTGAACAACTGTACTTTTAGCCAATAATGGCACCAGATGAAATTAAAGATGAATCAGAACTCCACTGATTTTGTTCACCAGAATCTGTTCACAGGTCTTGAATAGTTCTGCTGCAAAAAATGTCTTTGTCTCTTTAGAGAGGTACAGAATCTGATAAATTACATTAAGTGATGTCTCTTGAGTCAGAGTCAGTTAGGTCTTCAAGTGTGAAAATTAAATTAAATCTGTGTGGAATTTTGCTTGAGTTATTAGGTGTGTGGTTACTTTAGCTGTTACCAGCAGAGCAGACAATGAATTTTCTACTGCCCCTAGTACTTCATGGTGTCACAACTGCCTCAGCTACTCCTCCTAAATAATTTTGTAGCGTCCTGTACATGTAAAGACTGCGATGGTTCAGGGTTTAAACATTAGGGTGAACATTGGCAGTGAGCTTACGGTTCTTAGTATGAACCATGATGTGCATCAGATCAGTTGCAAACTCTGGCAAGTACTTGAGTCTGACATTTAATGATTTAAGGTTTCTGCTGATCATCACAGATCACTAAATGTCAGCGACTGTCTGGTCCAAGCTGATATATTCATGCCATAAACACAGATGATACAGAGCTCCTGGATTCTGTCCCTGTCAAGAATGAACAGCATGTTACGACTCATCAAAATGTGTCAGGGCTTTCAATGGAGGGAAAGCTGCTCTATAAAATGGTTCTTGATCTGTACAACTGAAAACTGTCATAACTCACATTTCTTTAGTTATGAAGCCGAACCAAAGGCAGCAGAGGAATAGGGGTAGAATGAGGTCTGTTAACAGCCACACAGTTTTCAGAGAATCTGACCATTCATTTGATGCTTTTAAATTTGTCTTGCAAGTGGCTTAATTTTTTTTTCCCATGACAGTTACAGTAGCAACTACATTCACTCAACTTTAGTATTTCCACGTTATACTATTTATACTCTATACATTCTTTTTTACATAAACAGCATATAGGATGCGGTGGCCCCCTACAGAAAACAGTGGGTAGTAAATTCCCATGTTAGGTTTCACGTTTCCTTAAAGAATGTCTTGCTAGCACTATGATTGTTTATCAGCGTTTCCCTTTCAACTAACAGTTTAAGTCTCAAAGAGCAGTGTTTTAGGAAAGTTTTTCCCAAAAAGAATATTTTTGCTTCTTTCCTGCATAAATCACTTTACCTCCACACGACTCAGTGGCTTTCTCCAGAGGACTGAACTACTGATCTGTAATAAAGAAGTAGTACTAGTAGTAGAAATGCTACCTAAACCTAATTACAATAGTAAAATGCTGCTTGCGAACTGATGAAAAATGTAATATCTACTTAGGTTAAGGGGTTAATTTTTCTGCAGTAACTTTGTACACATCATGTAGTGTACAAATCTAGAGTATTTTTAAATTGCTCTATTGTTACTTGTACTTGATGCTTCTTTCATTGCTGATGTCTATCAACTCAGTTAAAGTCAGTTATTGATTTGTGTCATACATAGATATGTATTTCCTAACCTCTTGTCAACATGCAGTAGGAATCATTTGGAAGTAAGGGTAACCCTGCCCTCATCTTTTTGCAGCAGTCCTGAAGCGAGAAGGAGTTCAGCGTTCTTGTTGAGAAACATCTGAGCAAAGATGAACTGTGGATACAAAGATCAAACCGTTTAATGGCCTTCCAGCAGGTCGGACAATCTGTCTGAGCACCAGTGCACTAACTATGCAGCCCCATGTGGGCTCCCTGGAGTACAGAGTAATCAAGGTAAAACTGAAACACTGGTTCAGTTCTACGATCAGAGTGGGAAAATGTGTGCATGCGTGTCGTCTGCAGTGTGAACAGTTTCCACACTTATAACAGTAAATAGGGGTTCATGTGATTCACATAGTAGGTCAAGGAACATGTTGACTTTGTTGTGCATCAGTCATTTTTATATGTATGTTATAGTTTTAAAACTGGTGTTGATCAGTGAAACATTTGCTCTATGACAATCGTAATATATAAAAAGTCCTAAATAGAGGCTAAGATAAATGTTCAAAAAGGTAATGCAATGAATTTAGATTTGGTATTGTGAAGTTATGGTTACATTTGACATTACAAATCATTTAAACATTTCACAAAAATCCCAGAAAAAAGATCTGGCATTTGGGAATTTGGGGTTAAATCAGAATCAAGCTGTATGACTTCTGCACATTAAAGCAAAGGGTGATTTAAGCAGAATCTTCTTATAGTGACTCAGCCAATGTGTGCTAAACCTTTGTCCACAAGGGGGCGTCTTTAGACAACTATCAGCTACTCTGCTAACTGATGATGATGATGATGATGATACAGCAGTTCCCCAAGGCCTTGATCAAACTCAGCTCATTATGAGCCCATGTCTTCCAGTAATGCTGTCCTTGCTGAACAGAGAGTGGCTGTGAGCAGGAACATTTCCTAAGATGTGCTGTCAAAAGCAGAGAAGAGTGACGAGAAACAGATCTGCATAGAAAAACTTCCAGTTTTTGTCAGTGCTGATAACAAAAAAGATAAGTTGCATTTAAGTTTTGAATAAGTTGAAAAACATTTTTTTCTAATAAAAATCTGATTTGATCTCATCACTACGGTGCAGGTTATTTACAGTCAAGTCATCCAGTGAAATCTCAGCACAGATCTTGTACTGCTCCTCCTTCTCTACTGTAGATTTGATTGTTTTTTACCTTTTAACCAGTCAAAGAATATCAATTATTTCTACTTGACTGGTACATTTTATAGTTTTTAAGATTAATATCTGAAAGACTGTTTTGAGTGTTGTGTTACCACTAGCTTTATTCCTGGAGTTGCCTTTTGTACCTTTAAGTAAATCAGGTCTGTTACAAGTAAAAGTCCTGTTTTTATATGAATATTTTTAAATGTATTAAAGCAAAGGTACTGTAGATGGTGATGGGATGCTGTTAGGTTAATATGTCAACTGCAGTGTGTACACATATGGTTGCAGTGTTATTATTGAACAGTTAAAGCTGGTCAGTTTTAAAATATACTACTGAGTAATTTAATCTCTAATAGTGCAAAGACCTAATCTTAAAAAGCAAGACAGTAAAAAAAACAGCACAGCACCAAAACTCATGACTGTACTGAAAAGCCTGGAATATTCCTACAGCATTTTTGTTGTGTATCTCAAAAAGACCCAAAAACAATTTAATGTAACTCTTCTACAAATTCCTATTTACTTGAAACATTTGTAACTAAAGCTCTTAAATAAATGTGGTTTAATAAAAAAAGTACAATATTCACCTCTGAAATGTGGTGTAGAAGAATAAAGGTAACAGGAAATAGAAATACTCTAATGCAAGTACTGTACAGCACAATTGTATTTAAATGTATGTATCATAAAGCCTTTAAATTGCTTTAACTGTCTTCAGAACAGCTCTTGGTTACAATGCATTTTATTTTGTATTTGTATATGAAGCAAACCTGAGGTCAGGTGCTACCCCAGCACAGAAACACTGACACAGTTCAGTGCAGGAGAACTAGAGCTAGAAGTTAAATGGGTAGATGTGAGCAATTCAGGATTTCTACTTTATTTGTATAATACGATACAGATGACTTGACATGGTAAACAAGCCAATGTACTGCTAGTTAGCAATTTAAAGTTCGCTGTGCTACAAGCATTTGACACTTGACATTTTCAACTCCAATCATTATTAGACAGCAGGGATGCTAAACAGAAAACAACGCACACAAAACACTGCATTCTTCAAGAAAATTTGACATTTTAATGGAAACTATAATTGTGAACACTGGAGGTTTTGTTTTTTTTCTTTTAATTGACTATTACATCGTTTGGATTTTGAGGGTTATTATCATGCTTTTTTTTCTTTAAAAAAAAACATTGTAATGTGACAGGTCTGTTAAATTCAAAACAAAAAATTAAATAATCAGACTGTTCACTTAAAAGGTCAACCTGTAAGACATTTGAGAAAGAAATGCTATTGCCTCTTATGTTAGGTTTGGGGGGTGCAAGAGGTGTAAAAGTGATAAAAAGGAGAAGCAGACAAAAATATGAACAAGTACAACAGCCATTTGAGATGACACACGAACAAAAGAAAAAGATGACTAGGAACAATATCTCTTCTTTATGACTGAATACTGTGAAGACATGTTGCCTTGTTTATTCCCCATGTATGGGATCAGAACACTGCACCTCTTGCGCACCACTGAATAAAACAAACAACTCAAAGAAAGAAAAAAAAAAAAAAAGCCCCCTAACTTGAAACATTTCCAAAAGAGGCAATGACAGTATAAAGGAGGGACACTTTAAGTCAAGCACAAACACCAAGTCCAGCATTTCCCATTACAGACGACCAATTACTGGATGAAGAAGCAGCACTTTCGGTATTTGTTTTATCTTTAAGATTTCTCCTCCCTCGCACCGCGTAATAACACGCTCAAAGTGACATTCAGCTGCTACAGTAGTGACTTCTCTTTACTTTAAAAATAAAAACCTCCTCCAGACCCAGCACGATGTTAGGAAGCTGGTTATGACATCATCAGCAAGCCTCCCATCTGTGCGTTTGTCATTCAGTAGCTGAATATCTGAGTAGTGTACCTTTGGCGAAAGCAGATTCAGTTGTTGAACTGCGCGTTAATCCCTCACTCCACCTCATAAAATGTGAACAACACTACGAAAAGAAAACATATTATGAGGAACTCTGGGATGCAGTGTATTCCAATGCTAATGACTGCATCACAACTATGAAGAAACACGTTAAAGTAATTTGTATAAAATCTGCTGGAAAGAGTAACGTCAAATATATTAACAGTGTTGCTATTGGGGGGAAGTAGGTCTACACGAGCCTTAATCAACACCTAAAATCATCTACAACTCTTCAAATGTGAGAATCTTGATTTTCTCTTTCATTTATTCCTTTTAGTCTCATCCTACGTGTGCATCTAAGGATAAATTAGGTTAACTCGAAAAATAAAAACATTTTTAAAACAAATGTTAAAACAATTTGTTACAACAGTTCAAATTAATTATGTGCTACTTCAGACATGACTCAGACATAACTCGACAATGGACTGGCGGGAGTATGCGCCAGCAAGCTGCTATCATCTGTCCTCATTCAAACTGATTTTGGCTATAGGTCACAACTCTGAACACAAGCCAAGTAAATTTCAAAACCTAAAACAGACAAAACATAAAATGCTCATTGCTTTCAGCTGCTTCCATGTTGCTTAAAAGAAGAAATTAGGATTAGCTGTGAGAAAACTCAAAACAGCGTTACAAATGTTAAAAAGAAAATGGCACAAATATATGCTGGAAACAGATTTTTTTTTTGTTTTTTGTTTTTTTTAAACAATCAAAATTTTTTTTTTTCCACGTAGGCACCTGAACTTGAAACTCTTGGGTGGGGGAGGGGTTTGGAAATACACAAGGAACTTGCATATAATAGGAAGAACTCGTTATGCACACACCCACAAAACGACGAGGCCGAACTCACCACTCACAACCTGCATCAGCGTCCTTGAGGTGATTGCACATCCTGAGGCGGTGGAGGTAGAAACTCCACATGATCAGGCTTTTCTTTCTCAACACACCAACAGTCAGTCAACTCAAACACCCCTCTCCCCTCAAAAATCACTGATTAAATATCTACTCCGCTTCAAGAACCAGTTTTTGGTTTGCAGGCTACAATGCTAATAGATCTATCTTTACAAATGCATATTCAACGTAGCCTTTTTGCAGTTTTAAGTGCTTGAAAAAGAGGAACCTTGGGACAGGATGGGGGATCATTTGATTTCCCTGTACCAGGACCATCCTCTCTTTAAAAAAATATTAAGGTATTAATCATAAGACTACAGTAATATCACAATACTACTTATTCTGATCACCCTGTTTTGCAGTTAGATGCATCACTGTCCACTGATGCCGTTTCCACGACACTAACCAAACGGTAACCTGATTATATCACTCTGTCTATGGATTATGGGCACTCAGAAGAAATATAATTGTGACTTTTGTCTAACTTTATGCTAGATTAAATGTCAATTTCCACAAGCACAGAAAAACATAAATGCTAATGGGCAATATCTCCTCAAATACCTTTGATACACCATTAACCAGTTCTTATTCAGAGGGCAGCAACTGATGAAATGCTCATTAATCACACGCTGTACAATGGAAGCAACAACAAAACATTTTGATTTCCAGGAAGGCTGACTGCGACTAAACGTGGAAGTTGAATGTCAATACAACTTGTACAGAAACAAGGCTGCAGTTACGCGTTTCTCTCTCTGCGAACAAGTACAAGCTGTGGTGCTGCCTAATCAGGACACAGTGGAAAGAAGTGTACTTGAAAGCTTAGTCCCAGATTGTAGCTACCCCAAAAGAACACCACTGGTGTTGAGCAATAATACAAATCAAGAGGTGCTTCACTATGAAAACACGGGGGAGACAATGAGCCATCGAAGACCGCAAAAAGATTCAAGACTAGTAGAAAACAGCGCATGGAGCAATGTGCTTTTTAAAAACGGGGAAATAAGGGAAATTTACATTTTCACCATATCAATTTTCCTCAAAAGCAATTATTTGGTGTTAAGTCACATCATGACACTACATATAATAGGAATCCAATTCAACATTTCCAATTTTAAGAACATTATGTGACAGGGTCCATTTGGCAAAAACAATATTTAACACAGTCATGGCTTTATCGACACTACCTGAGTTACATTTAATAATTCTGTATTTATCAACTTATTTTTTCTGAAAAGTAACAGCCCAGAGCCATTCTATCAAGGAGTATCTCTTGTCAGTACATATAGATCTTTCTAGTAATTAAAGATTTACATAAAGTGCTATTAATCCACGCATTAACCAAATCATATCTTGTAGAGAAAAGAAACCTGGACAGTTCCTTTGTCAGATAAACCAATCCTGATTTGGAGATGGTGATGAAAGTGATGTTCTAGCTGGCCACTTAGCAGTTAGTTAATTTGGGCTCCCTAGACTTAAATGCATCTTTCTTTTGCCAAAAACAAACAAAGCAAAATAAAATACTTGTGCAATAAATGGAAAATGCACTTTGAACGTCTTAAATGAACTGCAGGCCACACCAGCATTTTGTTGATTTTGTAGCTCCATATAACCCATATAGCACATGTGGGTCATGTGGCGTTATTGCACACTGGTTCGCAAAAATTATCCACAGTAAACCATAATGGTACAACTTATGTTCACATTTCAACACAGTTTGACAAAGTGGCTAGTCGGGAAACCTAGATTAGTATTGCAACTGTTGTGTTACTGGAATTTTTGTGTTGCAGTGAACCGTGACCTCAGACTTTTCCATTTCCACCAGTAAACATGCAAGTAATACAATGCCATTTACAGCAAAGTAAATAAAAAAAGTTGTAAAATATAAAACATGTTCCTTTGACAAGAAGAGTATGTCTGGGTATCTCCTGAGTCTTGCTGCTGAGCAAACAGCACAAAACACAGAAGTAACTGGAAATAATGTCTATTACTCAAGTCGTCGCTCACTATATTCCTAAACTCAGACTTCATATGTGAGAAGGTATGAAAATCTGAATTCAAGAATAGCCTGCACCGACATTACACTAATGTGCATGAAATGTATAAAAAAAACTAAGATTTAACGGAGACCTGATTTTGAAATCTTAAGTACACCTGCAAACAAAACAAATGAAATGAAAGGGTGCGACTTTCCTTCAATTTGGGCACTTCTGTACCTGTGCTCTGGGGTCATACTGCAATGCAGATAACACTCATGTTGGATCAGATGAAACGGTAGAAAATGAAAAGCAAGCAAGCTTTTAATTTCTGGGCTTTGATTTCCCATAAAGGATTTAAGACAGGGTTCTCCCTTTGCAGATGGGGCCTCACATATGAAAAGTTTCACGGGACTCCAAATATCCTTATTCCACAACTTCAAGGCATTCTTTGCAAAGTGTGTTCTCCTTTCTTTCACGGTGAATTCAAGCTTGCACGCAGATGTGTATGTATAACGTCTAACATATCTACACTGAACTCATTTGAATGCATGAAGAAAGAAAACGACTGAGGCATCCCACAGTCAGACCGACGACTGCCGCAGTTCAACAGGATAAAGGCCAAGGGAGGTGAAGCCCGCGACACCTTCGTTTTGTTGAACTTCCGAAAGTCATCCCTAAAGAGCCGTGAGACAAATGACAATCACAGCTCAAAGGTGCAAGAGTCCATTCGTCGTGTTGGAGAGGCACCAATCAACTTTAACGTCCCTCCAGAGTGTTTACGTTTGTGTTTGTGTGATGCCACCGAAGAAGTTTATTATTCCACCCAAGATTTCAAGGAAAATGTGTCATGCTAAACTATCAATGTTTTCACAGCTGTCACTTTTTCTATCCAAGAGGATTTATGATTTCCAAGGTAGGTAACCGCAGCACCCAGAAGAGAAGAAGGTAAGTACTGTAGACCGTCTGTCTCACTGATCAGGTCCATCCTTGGTCTCATCATAAACCACTACTCTTTTTGGATCTACAGCAGAGTAAGAAGACAAGAAGCAAAACAGTTTGTTATTCAACAAGACTCCAGAAACACAGTATTAAATTTACTCATTAACAGTTTGCCTAAATACTCTAAAACAAAGGAGAAACTTGTCTTTTGTTAAATACTACACAATTCAGGCATACCACTGACACTAGTGTCTCATCTGTTAACTTGTCCCCATGTTGACATAAACCACCATGAACCAGCAGCACACTCACTCCATAACCTTAACAGTGCCTTTGTTTGAGATTACCTTGGGGGATTTGGGATTCTACTGTTTAGAAACAAATGTGGCCTTTTCCAGAGACGTGTCAAAGGCATTAACGTAGCCTTTATGCACATGCTAACATAAGGCCCCAAGTAAAGGAGCAACTAATTTTTATTTATGTCCTCAGAGATTTATAGCTAGTACATAAATCCTGCTTCCGAGCATTAGCAGGTTACTGCTACACAAGTCAGCCAGTGCTTGTACATGCATGCTAATAATGTAACCACTTTAAAAATGTCATGGCCACATTTTAACAGGCTATCTTACTTATATGAACTGAAGTGCCCATCAGCATAAACATATGCCAGTCCTACAATTCAAATATCTAATTGGCTAAAAATACCATGCAAAGAAATGTTAAAAATATTAAATCCCCTTTGCTCAGAACCAAAACATCTACATCTCACTTTTTGGAATGTTGGAAAGTGATATCCTTCACTAATGAGGTTATACTTCTTGACTTATTTCAAACTTACTAAACTGAATTACCCAAACATAAAAGGAAAAGAAAAGGAGCATGACCAACAAGTTTACCTTGCTTTTGCAAATTGCAAATGGATTCCATTTCTGTTGAGGGAAAACAAAAATACATATTAATACAACTATTCGCAAAGAACAATCTAAAGACATCTCTGTAATAACAGTATTAAAACATATTTAAGACGTGACAGTGCTTAAAGTTATAATCCTTAAGATTTCCACAAAATTAAAACCCAATTTCATGTATTTACATCCTATAATAAGCTCTCTTTATAGTAGTTTGTTTTCTTATTTATGACAGAGGCTGTCAAAGCCACACTGGATTCAAACAGCTTCCACATGCACAGGGAACAATGCAGCCTGTAATCCAGTGCTGCAGTTTGTAATTATTTATTTCATCAATATCGCCCTCATCGTTTGCTTTTCACTCTCTCCCCAGTCAAATCAGAGCTGTATTAAGTTGCTTTTAATGTGAAGCATTAGAAGCATTCAACAGCAGAAATATGGACTTTTATTGTGAGGCACTTGCAAAAGATAATATATATTTTTCAGCAGCGTTAGCACTAATGCACAATTGTTCAACAATAATATGTAACTTTACACATTCTGTGAGTGGATCACAAGTTTGGGAGCTAACACTGGGAGCTTTTACATAACGAAGCTAATAAAGCTGATGCTCAAAGAGTTTTATTAAGTTTTTTATTAAAATAAAAAACTAGCTATTACCATCCATAACCACAGGTGGCATCAATGAATCTTAAGGATTGCAACTTCACAGAAATGAATGAATGGAGTATATAATTAAAATTACCTTTAGTGTGATAAGTGACAGCAGCTTTAACATCGAAGGACCCCCAGCTACACCTTCTGCCAATGTCTTTAGAGTGGGCCTGTTCTTTAGATGAACCAAACAACAAACTGGTTACCTGGGCCTGTGCAGGCTTAACACCACTGTCTTTATCGGGGTCTGCCGTAGCAGATCCTGCACCCTTGGCCTCTACTTTAGTCTTTTCCTGGCCACACGGCTGCAACTTTTTCTCCTCCTCATTAATTACACAACCAGAAGAAAATGTATTAGTCCTTTTCTCAGGGTCTTGAGTTAGTGTGCCAGGCTCCAAGAATGATGGGCAAACATCAAAGCAGGGCTGCGCAGCCTGACACTCGCTTTGCGATGTGCCCACAGTAGTCGTGTCCTCAGCAGGCACCTGCACATTGCCTCCCTCTGTTCCCAGGTTGGGCTCATTGATGAAGGAAAGCCCCCACTGATTCTGGAAGATGTCTCCCAAGGCTTTCTGATTTGTCTGAGCAGCCGGTGGGTCAGGGTGACGAGCACTAGGGAGCACAGGTTGCATATTTAAAGGGTAAATTAAAAGAGTACACTTTCTAAGCTCATATGCATCTCCATCTATATGACCGGTTGTAGAGCTACAGTTACTTTCCAAAGGACATGCTACATTCTCGCCACTTGAGATAGATGGAGCTGGTGGAATACTACTAGCAGCAGTAGCAAAGAAGGTTCCATTTCCAGGACCATTAGTAAAGCTAGCTGAGGTTTTAGTTTTCATAGCAGATATAGGGACCTGTGACAGTCTAACAGGAGGAGACAGTGCCTCTCCTCCACCTTGAGCTACTTTGTTGAGGTTCTCTTTAACTTTACTTGCATAACTGATCTTGGAATCAATTTTAGCACTGCTATTGTCCACAGGAAATACTGGAGGGGGCTTGAACAAAGTCCAGGAGTCCTCTTTTGAAGGTGAGGAAACTTTGGCTTTGTGCCTTTCCTCTGTTTTTTTACCAAACGTGCCAACTGCTTTGCCGTCTGAGCTTTTCCTCTGAGACTCACCCATTGAAGTCTCTGAACCAACGGCTCGTCTAGCTGTTGACTGAGTATCTACTTTATGTGTGGCTCTAAGGCCATCAAGTCTTGCAGTCACTCCCTTCTCAGTTGCCTCAAGATTAAAAGCCCCAGGATCCTGCGTAGTGTTGCCGTGCTGCATGTCTTTTTCCTTTTCTCTTATCACATTATCAGTGTTCTTGGTGTTGTTGCATCTGGCCTTGCGTTTCTTCGGAGTAGTATATCCACCTTCTGAACCACTGCCGTCATTGTCCTTGCTAGAATAGCCATTTATAATTAAGCCACAGTTTACAATGCCATTCTGAAGCAACACAGAGTCTTTCTTGTCCAAAAGTTGGCCCTCATGATGATTCAAATCCACTGCCTTTTCCTTGTCATTTTTAAGGTCCATATTCTTCTTATGGTCCAATCCTTTGCTGCTCACTTTTGGAACAGTCGTGTACAGCTTTTGTGTTGACTTCTGCTTCACATTGGTATTACTTATGTGTCTGTTGCCATTAGGGGGATGTGGCATACCAACAGTATCAGATCGATGTGTACTCTTGTCGCCCTCCTCGTCACTGATGTTTATTTTTTTATTGCCTGAAAGGGGAAAGAAAAATCAGTTTATGGTGAAAGAACTTCTCCTGATCTTCTGAAAATCTTATTTGTTGAAAGAAAACATATATGGAAGCACTTTACAGGAACAACTTTAAGGCAAGATGTCAGTTAAACTTTTAATAAGGGCTGCAACATAGGACCCACAATTCAAAATGTTGACTGTCCCTTAAATGTTTCTTATCCTAAAGGCTGCATATCGGACCAATTAATAACAACTTTAAGTGTTTCTTACTTATCCTCCAAAACGGTTTGTATCAATGTGTAGAAAAAATAGCTCACACCACTAACGGATTATTTATAAATGCGTTTGAACCGAAAAGGAACCACGAATACGTTGCACAGATTCATGGGAAGTGCTGTGTCAACGTGGGGTTTCCCATTCAGTGGTGCCGCCCCTCATATCTGTGGGCCCTGCAAACAGAGGCCAATGCATACAGCCTCGCTTCACTTTGTACATGAAAGCACTTTCTCGGCAAGCTAACGTGTTAAAACGGCTGCTAATAAAAAGAAAGCTCGATGATTATGATGTGTGTTCAGCTACAGCAAGCCATATCTTAACCATCATCAAGCTGCTGCGTGGCTGCACGTTGACTGGACAACATGCAACAGGCCTGTCAGAGATGGCTAACGTTAGCTTTAGCTAATGTCAACTGATGTTAATCACCGGCTTTTCTGGCATTTACACTACGTGTGCATGTCAATAGTTAGTTATGTCATACGGTCGCTACCCAACACCTGCAGTCACAGTATGCAAGAACACATCTACATGTTAATACGTGGCTGTTTCAGCTAGCCAGGTTACTAGCATTAGCTTAGTGATATTCTAACATGGCCGACA
This sequence comes from Helostoma temminkii, assembly GCA_900302695.1. Taxonomy (NCBI): domain Eukaryota; kingdom Metazoa; phylum Chordata; class Actinopteri; order Anabantiformes; family Helostomatidae; genus Helostoma; species Helostoma temminkii. The sequence goes on along the minus strand of OMLM01008954.1, from coordinate 33,446 downwards.
GGAAATGGCAGCTCAGAACATTCCAGTGGAGCCGGCTCGTTTTCCTAAGCTGGACACAAGCATGCTGAAATGAAAAGGGTAAAACTACGACTTCTGTGCAAGACGAAAAGTCGCATATAGTTAACAGTTAAGGTGTTTAGAACGTAGGCTGATAATACTGGAATTTTCTGAAGTGATTTATTTGTATTTGCAAGGGAAAAATGGGTGGTGAAACCGGCGCACAAGGTCAATCCCCGATATGTCAAACCACCACTAGCGACAACTGTCACGCAACGTCAGCTAGCCAACTAGCTAACTCACTGGTTGTTTCTCGTCGCGCAGCGACCAGCTAACCAGCCGGCTACTCACCAGCTGTAACATTTCTTAAAAGTATTTCGGGTAACACCATATATACCAAATGAAAAACTAGCTAGCAGGCTAAGTCCTAAATCACGACGGAGTTCACAGTAGTTAGCAAATGCTAGTCGGCTCGTTGACATTAGCTGACTAAGGCTAGCAAGCGTTCCGGATGGCCCAACCTGTTTTCTTCGTCTGCGCTTCCTGATGCTGGCGCTGGAAGTGGCTCTGATCATGTTTTAGACAAGTTGTATGTTGAATAGAATTTCTGTCCTCTCCGTGGTGGTGGTGTTGCCTGTCTTGTGCCCGATCTTTGGGCTGTTCCTCCATTGAAGTGTAGAATGTCGGACTTCAACCAGTATGTTAGCTCACTGGGTGAGTAGAGAACAGTCCAATCACTACCAGAGTAAAACGGAAGCTATTTGAAGCCTCTGTAAACGTCAGCAGTAAACGTCTAAAAATGGCACTGTTTTGGGTGGTCACCGACACTAAATTCAGGTCCAGTATTTATGCTGAGATATGCAAGGAATATTCTTGCAACACTTCTCATATTTTGGCAGATGGTTAAACTGACATTTCCTACTAAAATAACGGACAAGCGGTATTTAGAAAAATCGTAGGGTGGGCAATGACGGGGTGGGGTTCGCGTATGAACTAAAATCATATGACCGGAGGCTGTGCCACGTCTCCAGCCAGTGGACACACTTTGGTGAAGGATCCTGGAAAGAGTAACCCCACTCCCAGATAGGCAAGATAACTTATTGCTAATCGGTCATTAAATATTCCTAATCAAGTATTAACGCACGTAGAAAAAAAGATAAATACAGCACTCCGGGTGCGATTTTCTGCATGTGCCAAAATGAGAATAAATGAATTCCAAAGCATAATCTGCATGTGTGCACATAAAAAAGTGTAGCATGCATTTCCTACAATAAAAAAACAAGTTGATTAGCTTGTATTGCAGTCTTTTGATTTGTATAAGCTATGTAAGCTATGTATCCTGCTCAGCTACATATCCTATCATGAATGATACCTTACACATGAAACCAGTGAACCTTGTGCTACCCTGCACAATTACCTCCCCCTGTTTACTTACAAAAAAAACTTTCCAAGTTTCTCTTGGAAAGTATTGCAGCAATTGACCTGTCTTGACAAGTCAGACTAAAAGGAAGAATCTCTAATATATCGGCTTAGAGCAACAAACACATTGTGTTGTTGTAAGGCAACATTTGCAGAGCTTGTATAAATTTAAAGCAACTCAGACATTGCATATACACATTCAAATGTTGCACAAGCAAATATTCATTTATTGAAGAAGGTGGTTTGTTTGCTACTTAAAATAAATATCAGATAACAGCAAATTGTTTAATTTCGTTATTCTGTAGCCTTTGTAAAACATAAGATCCCCACTTACAGTTACAGTCTTCTACACTGTGCTATCAATCTGGCCTAGTTGGCAAGTGCAGTATAGTGCTGTACTGCTCACATGGGACATAGAAGACCCAACAGCTCCTTCTTGTGGTTAGAGATACGTAATTTCTAGATGTAGCACTAAACTAAAGATGCAGTCATAAAAAAGTTTTTGTATAAACAAATGAATTCAGTTATTGAGTTTATGTCCTTGTCTCCTGTAACCTGTAAGTTTTTATTAGCTCATTTAAGTTTTGTGAATTAGGTATTCTTAAAGATCAAAGAATTTTTACAAGATAATATATTTAAAGATATGTAAATATTCACTATATGATAGCAAATTATGAGTGTGTGAGTTTTGATGTCCATAAACGCTTTAGCATTTTGTATTTTGCACATATACAACTTGCAAGTGAGTGAGGAGTAAGAGAAGTACTGCAGCGCTCGTTAGATGCTTTTGGCCTGAGAGAAAGTCCTAGTTTGAAAATTAAAACGTTGCAGCTGATGATTAAGTGAAATCTTTGGGTTTAGATGCTGGTTTGCTGTTGCATTTTCAGAGTGGAAAGAAAAACAAAACAGTTCTCATATATCAGGGTTAAAATAAGCGTAATCATCAATAAAGGTTGCACAATGATGTATTTAGTATCTTGTTTATTTACACTGACCATATGCTATTCAGATATATATTTGTTAAGAAAAAATACAGAGACAATTTCTTCTCAGTGTGCAAGTTATTCAGGCTTTTTACACTAATACAACATCCACAGTGCAGGCCTGAGAGGAACTTAAGTGACATGTTCTCATGCATCCAGATTACTCATCTCTACTTCTGAGGAAGTTATTCTGAGGTTGATGCCATTTTTTTAATTATGGAGATTTCTCTTGATGTTAATGCAATTGGAAACAATACACCACCAAAATGTCTAATGTAGTAATACCATATTTCATAATTTAATTTCCACTGAGGAATGGTGATTAATAATATGCAGGTTTGAAACTGAAGATTTTAATTAATGGTTGAGATGGGTGAGTTGTGTAAGACAAAGATATATTTTTATTTGGCTTCGTATGCCAAGCAATTATATCAGTGCAGTGATATCTAAAAAAAATTACTGGATAATGTATATGTACTTCTACAAACATTAAATACATACAATTTCAAAAATTATTCATTGTTTTATTACAAATGTATTTCCTATTGAAGGTTTCAAAACAAAACCTACACGTTATTTAGTTAAAATAGTCACAAAAAAAATTGCTTTAAATCCTACACTAACCTAAATCTCTCATGCCTGTAAAACATAGTTAAGGTAAGGAATATGATAACATGATTGTAGTGATGGTGTGTCTATGTTATATGAAACCTGTAGCTCTGCACACTGTTGACCATGGCACCAGTGAAATTAGTATACAATTTTAAAAAAGCAGGCCAAGAAGGGATGTGCTGCAGTTAAACTGCATGTGAGTTAATATGCTGTACTTAAGAAGCCAAATGTACACACAAAGTATAAACCATCTGTTCCAATAGAAGTTGTTTATCTTTAGAAGTATTGAAAATGTACAGAAACCTATTGACTCTTTGATGTCATGAAATTTCCCTGTGGTCCTGGACATGCATTCACAACGCATTTCACACAGCTCAGCTGGGGACCCTCAGCCTGTAAATGTTTCAAAGAGCAGATTTAAACATAGCCAGTCTCTTTGTGGTCCCCAGTCATTGTCACAGTGTAAATTGAACATTTTCATGTCTTACAACCTTGTAGGTAAGCCAGTACAGAACATTAAATATGAGGAAACTCATGGGGAACACAGCTCGGGAGACAGTATCAATCCTTTTTGCACGATCCACAAAGCGCCTGCGTATGTCATAGAATCCTAAACCAGGAGGTAAATCGGCAAAGACTGGTGTTGCATCCATTTCCGGTGCCATTGCAAGTCCAAAACTCTGGAATAATAAACGCTGCTGGGCCAGTTCCTCCTCCTCCTGCAAGAAAAAGACACTATAGAATAACCACGTGCTTAACTAGTTTCTGTTTGTGTGTTTAACTGAGCGAGGCGGCTGTACATACCTTGGCACAGACACTGCACTTCTGGGTTGTGTTCCCATGAGGAGCATTGTTGCCTGACATGTTGTCTCCTTTCACTTTACTGTCACCACTTTCACGCTGATGGAGAAAAAAGCAGCAGATTAATTAAATCATTAGACAGCACTGATCAAACAGTGACACAACTCCAGTGAGCTGTGTATGTTTAAAGTCTTGTACATTATCAAATAATTATTGTTTTTTTTACAAAGTTAATACAAACAGGACATTAATGTGCAAAGAGACAGTTTGAGGTTGTCATGACAGAAAATGTAAGTGGCATTGCATAATCCCAAAAAATAAATAAACACAACGGTTTAAAGCAGATGGGTTGTGTACTGTCTTATAAATATTAGCGTATCAGTGAATCCTTGCAGCTGCTGTTGCACTGGTTTGTTTAAGTAATATTTTAACTTCAAAGGTGATTTAATCTGTTTTGTCTCCTTTACTTTTTTAGATATTCTCTGATCCAAAATGAGACACTAAGATGTTGAGAATATTCAGCCAACAGGAGAATAAGGTGATGGTTTAAATTAGGCACAGGTCAGTGCTGTCTGCATGTTGCAGCTGGAGTGTAACATGCAGCTGAGTTTTGTAGCTCCTACATAGCTGGGCGCAGGGGATAGCAGGTGACAGCTGCCCAAGGCGCAGAGTGGGTGGGCTGTACTCACTGTTCTCTGCCGCTGTTGCTCTTTGAGCTTCTTCTTGCGTCTGAAGAACTCCTTGTGCTGTCGTGAAACAAAATTAACGGCTGCATACTCCAGTAGTGCAGCAAACACAAAAAGAAGACAAACCGCCATCCAGATGTCTATGGCTTTCACATAGGACACCTGTAAAATCAAGAACAGTAAATCAGAAGAATCAGTCAGTAGTATTAGTATTAGTATAAGTAGTAGTAATAGGTCATGTTAGGCAGTGACATGAAAGAGAGATGGTATTAAATTGCAACCTCTGTCAACAATTACATATTGGATTATGTTCTGTATCACCATTGACATAAAGCAGTGGTGGAACAAGTAGTAGTAGTAGTAGTAGTAGTAAAAAACTACTGTGTAAAATACAGAAGTAATACTGCTAAAAGATCAACAACAAAACAACTTGGATAATGATCCACAGTGTTCTCAGCGACCCTCACCCTGCCTCACCCTCAGCTTTACTCACTCCCACAGAGCCAATTAAAAGTGAATAAGACTTTCAGATGCCAGATGAAAAATTTCAAGAACCTCAAACCAAATGCTACTGGAGTAAAAAATACTCAGCTCAGAATGGCTCCTTTAAAAATTATATTTTCACATACTGTTGCTGGATCATTGTTATTGATGCAGTAAAATGTACTGTAACTGGTCAAAGTGGAGCTACGTTAAATAAACATTTACTGGTGAAGCTTAGTTTCTGAATTCAGTAATAATACAGAGAAACAATGAAAGTTTCAGAAATCTGCAGGCCTTACAGGGAATTACTTTTGCTGAACAATTAAATACATCATAAATGCTAAAGTGTGGTGTAAAATATTAAGGAGTCAGTGACTTCAGGAACAATTACTACTAAAGTACAACTGCCATAAAAACTGTATTTAGAGTACTTGGAAATATGCATTTATTAACATTCAATTGGTGACAACGAAAGAGCTGTCTCTTCTTTTCTCTTTTCTAGGTAGCGGTAGGTAATTTAAGTACATCTACCCATGTACTTATAGGTAGTTCACTTTAATATGTACAGTTGGTACAACTGTATGCATTCATATAAAACATGAGTCTAAGGCTAGTGATTGAACATTAAATAGTTAGAAAAGTTCTATCTACATTTTAAATCTAATGACCCATTTTTCCTGAAATCAACCTAGAATGTTTTATACAAAGTGACTACCCTATATTTTTCCTTCTGTTTTTATTTTCCTTCACAAGGCAAACTGTCTAACCTTTGGCAGAGAGGCCCTGGAGCCAGAGCTCTGTGTTGTCATGGTGAGCACTGTAGTGATACCCAGTCCCACTCTAGCTGGAGCTGCGTCCATGTTGATCCAGAATGACACCCAGGACAGGATGACAGTGAGCAGGCTCGGTATGTACATCTGGATCAGATAGTAGCCCATTTGACGCTCCAAGTAGAATTTGACTTCAATGCAAGTGAATTTACCTAATCACAGGGGGAGACACAGGTACAAACTGACAGTCTCATTAGAAGTTGATTAACTGTATTTCTAGAGGATGCTGGATGGCAGGGCCATCATAGGTCATGTACCTGTGTTGTAGTGCTTGGTGCAGTAGCTGAGGCCTTTCTCTTCCTTTAGGACAAACTGGGGAAGCTGCAGATCATCAGCCACCTGCACCGCTCCAACATCCAGCCATTCAAAAATAAGATCGTTCATGGTGTAGCCAACTATAACAGAGACAAAGATAATATGTAATTAGTTTATAGAAAGATGCCAGTAATGGTATGATGGTATGTGTAAAACCAGCCCTGCCATGAAAGAAGAACGTACAGCTTTCAAGCTGCATGGTGCATATCTGGCTGTCCATGGGGAAGTTTTTCAGATCCATGGGACAAGAAAGGGTAAGCGTCAGCCTGGAAAACAGAGACAGCAACACCGTAATGATACTGGTGTATAAAATGAACCCAGTGACCCATGACTAGACAGAAAAGATGGATACCCATCTAACTAATACGTCCTAACCCACAGCTATTTTCTGCTCAGGTGTCACTCAGAACCTTACCCCACATTAAGGGTCTCATCAAGCAGGTCTAACCTTTGAGACACCTATCTTCTGCCTGTCTTTCTATTGCACTCTACCACACACACACCCCTAAGGACTGACAGATGCTGACAGACAACATGTCAGCCTTTATAAGAAGCTTGACATAAATTGGATTGAGAACACAGCACCACAGAAGTCTTTCCCTCGCAAAACCTAGAGCCCAAGATTAAAAACATAATGGTTGTTGGGAAAAACTTTAATGATATCAAAGAGTTTCTACAACTGCCCACTCTTCTCTTTATTCCAGCAAAGACAAAGTGAGACATCTCAAATAGATGAGCAATGCCGCAGAGGAGCAAAGAGAATGATAGTGTTCAGTGTTATCCAGAGTGGTTAGCCATATATAAGTAAGCCTTGACATAAATATATAGGTTTTACATATTCTAACATTGTGGTCCACTTATTTTGTTATTCATAGAATAGTGTCAGTTTTAAGGTTTGGTAAACAGCAGAGACACTGATTATTGGGTTTGACACAACAGTTTATAGAGCTTTAACTGCTTCTTCTTTCTTACAGTATATTCTAATTATAACTTCTTACCATTACGCTACAGTTCACCACTGCTTTAGTGCCACATTACTGACCTGATTCTGTTTTAGCCTGCAGTTATAATTTCACATGAACTTGTTCGCAGCGTGGCCTGGACGATACAATTACAACTGAACTGAACTGGAGTGAAACAAACATGTCATTAGAGCATGTACTTAGAGTTTAGACTACAAATTATTGAGTTCATATTCAGTGGGAAGCTTGACAACCAATTTATCTGAACGTGTTATGTCTGATAGATACATACACTGATGCATTATTGAGCCTGATTACCTATTTAGAGTAAAATCTGGATCACCTGATGCTGTAGAGGACATTTCCATTCTGAAATATCCGAAGCAGTTTGTTGTCTGTTGTAACCTCATGGAAGTTTGCTCCCTTTTCATTCGCAAAGAACAGGTCAGGTTTCCAAATGGAGTCCAACATTGAAGGGTCCAAGTCCAGAGAGTCATCTGGATACTCCTTATATGCCAGCCGAGGATCATTCCACTGCTGCCGCAGAAATACATTGAGGCGATAGTCCTATGGTAAGGAGTTAAGTCATAATTACTAAATAACTGGTTATACATAAATGACTGAAACAAAACATTTATCCACAAGTTGTAATTGTGGAGTTCATGTACTGTACAAGTTAGTAGAATAACATGCGTAGAAGGTTTGACATACTTTATCTACTATCTACTACTATTATCTATGTGAACTATACCAGTGAACAGATATACGAAACAGATGAACCTGCAGTGCGTCTCATCAGGTGAGGGTATCTGTGCCCACACAAACAAATTCATTTGAATGCTCATTACCTAAACGGCAGCAAACTCCATTTATAGTTTCACCAATTAAAATTTCATGGCCCTGCCTTTGAGGTGTTTTAGAAAATGCATGAGTCTTTCTAACTTTGAACTAGGATAATAAAGACTGTCCCCAAACACTTTCCATGGGTTTCATAAATAAAACATTATTTGACAGAAATAGAAATATGAGAAATTTATAAGTGACATTATGTAATGAAGTTACATGATGGTGTTTACAGTGACTGTATGGTTTTGGTGTATTTAATAAAAATATATAGTATTTTAGGTGTAATTAAGCATGGATAGACCAGATATGCTTCAAATGAATAAAGATCAAAGAGTCTAATGCAACTGGTGAATGTGCATTAACCTGCTCCAGTGTCCAAATAACATGAACTAAAATCTCTGCATTGGCAGTAACATTAGCACAGTCAACATCTCAATATGCTCTGATATGCAGCTTAATTTAATTAGTAGTTTTCAATGTGTTAGTTAGATATAGCTAAAAAATAAGTAGATAGGAAGGTAAAGTACACTTACTGCTGTACGTAGTCTACTGCAAGTACAATTTGAGTAATCCCATGGTTTCCTACTTCACAGTTCTATTCTACTACTTTTCAGAGACAAATATATTTTTATTGCACTACATTGATTTGAAATTTGAATATTCAGATTGAGAACATCATTGAATATATTATTAAGATATAATCAGGTATTAAATTACAATGTATGCATTAAGCTACTGAATTCTGTGAGTAGTTTTATTGGTATACTTTTACATTAAATAAAATATTGAATGCATGACTTATACTGGTAGACCTGGCTTGGTTTTCACTAGCATTTAGCAGCATGTCTTCATCTATAAGGCTACAGTATTTGACTACAGTATCTAAGTTGTCAGCATATTTAAGGTCTTTTGTTGAATTCATATCTCACAACCATGAAACCAAACCACAGAGAGACTGGCTTTAAAAGTCCCTTATGACAACTCTGACCTGGGAAAGACTGGTTTCTAGTACAAACACGACTTACTATGAGATTTTGTAGTTAGAGACATTCACTCCTCTGAGAGACCTTGAAGCTTTATTAGCTCATGTTACCAGTTATACTTGTCATTGCTGTGATTGTGTGTGTGAGGGGAGGCCGTGTCCAATCTGAGGAATTTCTCCTCTGTAACTTTTGATCAGATTTGTTTCACTTTTTTCATATAGCAGTGTTTTTGTGTTTTTTCCTACTCTCATTCAAGATTCAGAGGTTCCAAGGACAAAGGGTGTTGTTGTTGTACAGACTGTAAAGGCCACTGAAGAAATGTTGTGAATGATTGTATTTGATGATTGACCTCGATCATAATGAGATTTGCTGCATAAAACCTGACTACTTAGCTAACTATTGTTGAAGTCTATACTCTGCCAGTGTTCTGTCTAAAAACCCACTTTCCTTTCCTACCATCTTAACGTACTGTGCAGTGTGCCACATTCTTGCTAGTGAAAAGGTTTTGTATGAAAGAACAAGGCATTGACTTACAACATAAAACCTGACAGTGGAAAACCAGCTACAGTGATAATGATGCCGAAGCAGATGCAGAACTTAGAGAGCAGTTGTTGCTGAAGTAAAATTCAATGAATTTGCCAAATAAAACGATGACCAGAAATACAGTTGCATTTGTTGCTAAAAAATTTTATCATCCGTGACATGTACACTGTATTATTATTTTTCAACTCTGATACCCAACAGTCATATAAAAAATGCAAATGTTCTTATCTGCTGTATTTTCCAAATTAAAATTTTTTCCATTACCATTATACCATGTAAATAAAGAACAACCACTGTGGATCATAAAGAAGATTCTCACCATAGTTGTTTCAGTGATGGATCCGAAACTGTTGATGAAGATGTTACAGGTGACATTGACGGGAGGACCTGTTAGGAGCAGATGTAATTATATGTGACAGTCACACTGGTTTCTTAAATGCTACTGACAGTGCTTTTCTGAGGAAGCATAATGTGCAATGTAGTGTCCTGATTAATAGACTTCTACAAGATAACCAACATGAAACGTGTTGTCATTTTAAGTATATTCCCATTAGTGTAGTGCATCTATCAGCGCTAGAACTTTAAATATTTCAGCAACTCATTTCCTAAGAGGCAATAATTTATTGATTTTTGCCTTTAGTTACATTAGTGTATTTATAGATAATCAGCTGGGATTTGCCCAGCATGCAGTTACAAGGATGTGGAGCAAGTATGAAATATATATGAAATGTGACCCCAGAGGCTGAGGGGAAAGCATGTCAGAGAGAATCTGTTTGCTTCTCTCACCACGAAAGATCAAGATTAGACTGAAATAGGCCTGTGGGGTAACATACAAGGGTAACTTCACATTTCTGACAAAGAAAAATAAGATCTGAAAGACTGGCCTGTGTAAAAATATCATAACCTAAGGCTGTGGGTCAGCATAAAAGCAGTAATATGACCAAAAAAGGGGCTCCTATGTGAAAAGAACATACCCTACAGCATCTCTCACTTCTCTCCCATCTGTGAATCATTTCTGCTGCCTCACTGCCTAAACTGTTGTGCAAATTGAGCAGCGTGCTTTCTCACACCTGTCCTGACAGAGGAGGTCCTCCCACCGTACGTCACTGTATGTGAAGTTACCTTTGAAGTTTGGTCTGATGCGGGCATCATAGCCAGATGTGCGTCCCATCAGTTTGTCCAGAAAGTCAGATGGAGAGGGGGGCTTGGCTGCTCTGCTGGGGAATTTCATTTCCTTACAGAGCACAGATCTGCCACGTAACAGAACAACAAACTCGTGATGTGCTAAAATATTTTTTTCTTCTTACCGTAAAATGTAATACCTCCAAATTTCTTTGACTTATTACGTTTTTAACGTTAAAGATTGACAGTAGCATCACAAACTATACATTTTAGTTTGCATCAAATCTTTTTTGTAATAAAGGTGTCATATAATTTATACTGTGCAGTTATATTGTTTTTAAAAATCTTTATTAAAAGACTTAACAGTCATGCTATTTATTATATTTTTATATATGCTTAGTTATTTACTATAATAATCTGTGCTTACTTTAACCTTATATCTTACATTAATGAACTATCTTTTCATTATAGATATAAAATACTTAATCCTTACTAATATAACAGAAATGTTTACATACAGTACATAAATCATCAACAATTATGTCACCAATGTCAATTCTTGTGTATTTAAATAAATACAATGTAAAGCAAATATTACATTATAATGGCTAACTCAGCTATTCACCTAAAACTGTCTTACCTGCCTTGTAGAAAAATGACAGATGAAGCCCACACCATACAGAAGATACCCCACAACATTCTGATTTGACAGAAACAACTGATGAATAGACCAAAGTAGAGAAACAAGAATTGAAAAAGATGCAGGGGGCTGTTGTTTGCTCTTCCAGCTAGACTCTGTCTTCACTGAGCTGAGCCCGTCTCTCTCTGTGCAGGTGTAAAATACAGGAAGCTCCTGCTGTATTATTCAAAATCCAAGGGAAGTTTTTTTTTCTTCTGTCTGTGTTTGTCTAAATGACTTCAAGCTTTATGCCTTTTTTATGGGCATATGCATGCTGAAGGAATTACTGCAAGAATATTTAAAGAGACAGGACCATTTTCATGGCAGAGTGGTTTCACATGACAGCATCAGAGTAGTGTTAGGAAACATGTAGCATTCTAACCTGAGATATTACTGTATGAATGGTTTAAATTATAACTGTTCTGCTAAAAAAAAAAAAAGTAAAATGTCATTTAAAATACACATTTACAAGGTGCTGTTGGTGCTGGTGTTTTATTGCTGTCAACGTCAAACTGCTGAGTTATCGTGCAGCACTCCAACCCAAAAAACTTAAACTTAACAGAAGCCAATGTGCAATATTACATTTCAATTACACCTGTATATCTAAATGTTTATCTGCAGAATGATGACAAAGAGTACAGAAAAGCAAAAAGTTAAGCAAATTAACAAGACTGTTAATATATGATACAATTAAGTGCCAATTAATGCAAGGGAAATTTAGTTTAAATGCCAGTCCACATCCAAGTGTTATCTTTAGAAGAAGCAGCCCAGCGTTTCTGGTCTATTTATTTCATCTTCAAATAGCCAGATAAATTCAAATATAACTGTTTATTTCTCCATACAGAGGGCGAGGCAGAGCAGCCATTTACTCATCTAAAATTAATGTCAAAGAAAGCGACGGGACGTTATGGCTGCACGTGTTTGCCTCACACTTGAAAGGCTGCAACACACTTCTCTGCTCTGGAGCTCACAATGTCAAATAGGATATGGAATGTGTGAAAATATAAAACATGAATGCATCCCTAATAACAACTGCACAGAAGAAAAAAAAAACATTTCTGCATGCTTGAGCATTTTTACCTCCGGACAGAATAACTAGGCCAAGCTCCATTTGAATGTTTTTGTTAGTGTGTACACTGGATCAGCTTAATTAAATTGTACTTCCACACACTGCAAAATGCACTTGTCAAGTGTGGTTGACACAAACTTGCCTGATTTCGTCCATTCTAACAATATGTGTTTTAAGCCGAGGTCAAACATTTAGCATCACACTATTTTTGTAGTTTGCATGTTTGTCCTTAGGAAATGTGTCAAACAATGCACAATGATTAAAATGGTTCAGGGCAGACAGAACATAATCATCCACACAGCTTAAAATGCTAGTCAACCTGTCACCAGTGCCATTTTCTAGAAGGAACAATCAAAATAATCAGATCACTCAGATTTAAAAATAACTTTTATTGCAGCCTTTCTCAAGACAAGCTGCTCTTATCACACAGAGGACACGATGACCATGCTCAACAATGTCAGCCAGTTGGGTTGGGGGGGCGGGCAAGCAGACAGACAATCACACAAGTTTGGTGGTAGCAGTAAGATGAGAGTGAATTCTCCTGAATTGAAACCACAAATAAAAGATAACAACACAGGCGCAGCAGTTACAAATTCCAAATATGAAAATATTTCAGTGACAGGACATAATTTACAATGATCCTCCTGTTTCGTATGCATCATGTGACAGTGTGTGTCAATGGCTGCCAAAGTTCATATTTCAAATAAAGCTTCCTCCCCTCTCATAATAAGTGCCAGCACATTAGTCCTCATGGATGTTGAACAGCTTGGCCACTTCATTGAGGTCTGCATGTTCCTCTCCATCCTTGATAATCTGCAATTATAGAAACATATGAATTTAAAATTAACCAATTCTATTCATTAATCTGTACTGAGAGACAATGTATTTTTTCTAAAATGTGAGAGAATGTACTTTTCTTGCTATGGGCATTCTGTTGAACACATTCCACAGGATAATGCCAACAACCACTTTGTCTCTCAGGTAGAAGATGACTCCTTTGCCATATTCGTCTTTGTTCTGCTGAACAGCAGGAGCAGGTGTTGAAGAGGCCACTGGGCTAGTGGCCGTTTCCTCTGTTTCACTTTCTGAACGGATCCCAGTTCCTGCAGAACATTTGATAAGAAATGTTCAGTCTGATTCCTTTCCCTCAAATTCACTGTTAGTTCTTGTTTTATAGGATTAAGATTTGTTTAACTAGGTAATGCATTCCCCTACCTGACATCTCTGTAGCAGCTTTAGGTGTATCCTTGGCAGTTGCTTTAGCAAACACTCCTACTGTTGGCAGGCTGCTGTCAATAATCCCAATAGCCTCATAGCCTACATCAGGTCCCAGGTCACTCCTTTGAGAAACATGATAGTGGAAAAGAGGTTTAAAAGCAACTGCAGAACAACTTTAAAACGTAATTTTCGATATGCAGCCATTTTATGCAAAATGCAACTTTCAGATTTTCAAACTTCACTGGCAAAAAAGATTTCCATATGCTCTTCTGTTCTAGACAAACACACAAAACAAACAAGACTGAGGGTGCACTTGTTAGAAATTTTGTTGTGCACTTCAGTGACAAGCCCTACCACCTGATGATATTCAAGCTGGCTGATGACCTGAAGTAATGTCATAGATGCATAAACAAGAGTCTACTAACCCTGACACATCCAGTCCAGTGCAGTATAAAAAGTATATAAACATATGTGATTACATGTGTATTTTACTGTATTTAATATGGTTTTGAAGTCATTTTGATTTAAATAATAAACAGAATTGCTATAGTGTACAAATGCAACATGAACTGAGATCCAAGTGTGTTTTGATAATAAAATAGGGAAAAAAGACTTCCTAAACCTTGATAGTTTGACCGATGACTAATGTTTTTTTGGACTGCCATGTTGTAAGTAGTGTGTCACATTTCACCAGCTGCTAAAAACATGCAGTGGCAGCATTCATGTGTGTAGTTAGAGACACATTCTACACTGTACTTCAATTTTTGACAACTGCCTCAGTAGCTGGTGAAGTCCTGTGGTGATCATATTACTAGCATTGTAAAAAGAGTTAGTACATTCGAGATAAGCTTGAAAAATGTCTGTCAAAGAGTAACACACACAGCCACTGCCAGGATCTCTTTAATGTCCTCTAAAGGCATTTTAAATATTTTAGGACATAATGGTATTCAGTACTGCAAAGCGATCATGCACATTGATCTGACTTCTAAAAACAATCAAGTCATTAGCTACAGTCATCTCCAGTGAACATCGTTGGTAGTAGGTTAGAAACAGGAGGTAGTCCAGTACTCACCAGAACATAGACTGATGCCAGTAAGGTTTGCTGGCTCCTGTCATGTTTTCTCCTGCTAGTCTGCCACTCACTACTGCGTGATCGTGGTGTTCCACTCGCCTTCGGCCAAGTCTGATATCGTAGAAACAAGCTGCATCTCCTGCCTAAAATGTACCATAAGGAATTAGGCACAGGTGGCATCGATGAGAAGGAGAAGCTACTGAGATTGGCATTACTACAGGTACAGTCCTACATGTACACAAAGGTTTTATGTCTGGACCACAACTCATGTTTGCCTGAAGAGGGCAATATAATCAAAGAAAAGAGGAAAAATGTCTCACAGTTCAACTTCATCTGACATGTAAAATATATTAAACTTTAATCTATTACAGTAGAGATTTTATTCATTTATTTTTTAAACTTTGGTCAATAATTTAGCAATCTTGACCAACTGACCATTAAAAGTAGTAAAAGCTTTCTCATGTTTAAATAATGTCTAACTGAAAAACAAAAGGTAAGTCATGTCACTTAAAACTACAATGTGCAAGTTAAGCTAGCGCTAGCACGAGGCTCTAGATGCTTCGCTCAGTCCTCCTGCTCCCTGCTCTGCTCTGTTCTGCCATGCCCAGTGTTTCAGGTATTCATCCTTGTGAAATGACATCACAAACTTACTAATTAAGTGGAAATAATTAAAGTCTGAATTGAAGTCTGTCTCTATTTTGCTGCCAGGCTGCTCAATGAGACAGCTATGATGGAGATTTTTGGAGCATATTTGTATTTAAGAAACATTCAAATAAAGGTTGTAGCTTAATAACAGCTGACTTCATAAAACTCATAAAACTTATGGTTAAAGGAGGTATAACTAAAAGTGGCCAGATTAAAAAGATTTACAGTTTACAGTGCATGTACTATAGGACACTACCTTTACATGTTTTTGACTGTTGTTACTATATTATGAACTTTAACTTACCACCCAAATATTAGACCTTGCTTGCAGCTCTGCATTGACCCGATAGCCACCAAAGTCAGAGTCCACCTCCAGGCCAGCTGACTTAGCAAGGTCCACATTAGGCTCCAGGCCAACAGCTGCAACAATGTGATCGGTTTTCACCTACAAGATGAAGCACAAGATAATTTACTAATAAGTCGCTTCATTTCCTGAATTAAGATGCAAATTTAAACCTACCAATCGTCCATCCTTCAGTTTGATTTCTAACTTATCATCTTTGAAAGTCACAGATTTGACCAAAGCTTCTGAGATGATTTTTACACCCTCTGTAAAACCAAAAGGAGAAGATTTTGTGAAAGAGGAAATGAGGATGCTGATGACGCTGTCTGATATGAATATTTAGGCAAATTGGACATTAACCTTTCTTGACTTTCTCAGTTGTCCAGTTGCTCAGATACTCGGGCAGCACTTTTCCCATGTTGCCCTTCTCAGGGAACATCTGTATCACTTCCAGGCCAGACTCAGCTGCTAAAAGGACAAATGGAATGGTACCACAAAATATCAGCAACTAACTTCTTAAACTTAGGCATCAGCATCTTTTCTCTTATGTTCTCATTTTGTCCTGTACTCTTACATCTCCTGCCGAGAGCACAGGCCAGCTCACTGCCCAAGAAGCCGCCTCCAATGATTGTGATGGACTTTACATTTCTGGAGACTTTGTCTAATAATTTGAAGTCTTCAATCTGTACAAGAGAGCAAAATCTATATGAAATTTACTTCAGGAGTAGTAATCATTGCCACATATGCATTACCATTAAGTTATTACGTCACCTTTACTATTATTTCTACTGTAAAACTATGACTTTATGGTTTGCTTTGTATCTATGAGCCAGACATTTCTAAATTTCTAAAGGAACCCTCCTCTTGTGGTTAAACACCAACCTTGCGAAACAAAGTTGTTCTGTCCTTCACCTCCTCTCCTGCTCTTTCAATCACTTGTAGATTTCTTGGCACACCACCTAAAAACAAAAGTTCAAATGAGCCTCTACCAGTTTTAAGCCATATAGCTATAGCTATATTTTAGCATGTCTTACCTGTAGCAATCAAACATTTGTCATATGAAATCTCAGTATCATCATCCAGTTTTACTTTGTTTCCTCTGACATCCATGTGAACCACCTAAAGCAAACCAAAATACATATCTGTTGTGATACTTTTTTTGAAGTACGCATGTACTGTATATAATCACAAATGATTATAAACCAACCTTTCTGCCAGTGAGGACAGCCACTCCTCCATTGGCTGCACTGTCCAATTCGTCTGCATCAATGTAGAAGGATGGCGGCTGGAAGTAGATACTGGCAAATAAATACAGAAATATTAAAATGATTGAATGTTTACTTAAAAATATTTACATATAGCATTTTGAGTATAAGACCAACCAAAAGTAAGTAAATATGAAATATCAATATACTATTACTATTACTACAGTTTCCACTTGTATTAGGATTATACCAAGTTGTAAAAACGCTCCAATCATTGCAGCACAGGAAGTGACGCAGGTTTTATCCTGCATTAATAGTAGTTTGTTGCCAATAATGTTGAATACTAGTGTGTGGCTAACAGCACTAAAGGAAGCCTTAATATTGTAATGAACATATGTTGTGAGATAAACACAATATGACCACCTAACATTACAGTACAGACACAAATGTTGAAACAGAATAGTCAGACACACAGGGGGAATTAAAGACAAAAGGCAATGCTGAATAAATCAAAAGCACAGTGCAATAAACACAATAAACACACCTTCTTTCCTTTCCATTCCACTGTTTGAAACGCAGTGTTTCTGTCACACTGGGGTCATCAGAGAACCACAGTTCCTTAGAAAGAGGTGGTCTCATATATGGAAGGTCTGGCTCATCAGTTACAATTAATACCTGGTAGAAGAAACGATTTTAAAGGCAATATATTGGTAGTGTCACTTTCAGATACATGAGGGAAAAAGGTTAGTTAAGAGATTCTGGTACAATGAACTGAATTCTGAGTTTGACATTTATCGAGGAAACAGAGGCCTGACTCACCTTGGCACCAGGATCTCTGGCTCGAATAGACCGGGCAGCCGCAAAAGATGCAGTACCTCCACCAATAAGGAGGTAGGGAGCATGTGAGGGGAATTTGAGAGAGGCGGGTGTGGAGTCCACTGCTGAAGATTGCATGAGAGAGCGACAGTAAGCAAGAGGCAGAGTGAAAAGAGGAGAGAGGACATGAGAAAGAAAGGCAATAAGCAAAAACAGGAGAGATACACAGTCAGTGCACACTCTTTCAAGTTCATCAGCACCCACTGTTTACACAAAAGCACCGGAATGAACCTGGTATATATGAGAAATACATTTTTAGTGGGATTAGCCTATATTATAACAAGAACCAGAACAGGCAGACAAGAGCAGGCAGAAAGAAAAGCTGTAATGAGAAAATGTTCATAGAAAAACCAAAGGGTGTTTGAAATCAACATTATCAAAATAGGAGTATTGGTGTCCTGTTTGCCCTCTTCCCCGCTCCGAGTTGTCTTACCACTGTCTGACACTGATTCAGGCTGTGGGTCAGGAGGATCATGTAGCTCTGTTGCAGGGGTTTCTGCAGCTGTTGCTGTAGGTAGTATGTAACTGCATCATTAACAAGTTAAGATAAGATAAACCCTTGAATGTGGTAAACATACATCACTTATACCATGTACAGGTCTGAAGTTGTGTTTACGACTCACTACAACAGGTACAGATGCCGCCTTTGTTAGTTCATCTGTTTGCAGCTTAGAATGGGATGCTGGTTCAGAGTGCCACAGAGTGGCAAAGTTACATATTAACCTCTAATGTGCTCTACAGCTAATATGTGAAATCCATATTTAAGTGGACTGTAGTATAGTATTATCATGAAAAAAGGAGGCAAGTGAAGCCTAAAGAAAGAGTCAAATATTTCTAAGAATTACTTAGATCAGATTACGTAGTAGATTACGTAGTTCAGATTATCCTATCTTACTCCTATCTGCTGTTGAGGAAATTCATTTTATGGGTTTAGACTAAATTTTTGGATGATAAATAAAGGGGGAAAACATCAGGATGCATGCATTTACTAGTGGATTATCCTACAGAGTATGCAGATCAATGTCAAGAAGAAACATACATATAACAACAGTTATCTTTGACAAAGAAGTGCGTATCTAGCATCATGTTTCATTAGTATTGACGGTGTCAGCGTCACAGCTAATTATTACTCAAACATCTGTTTCCAGAGAAACAGAAATACTTTGGTGGTTTCTGTATTAAAACTTCCTGTTTACTGTAGAATAGAAACTTTCTCTGACACAGCACGAAAACCTGGAGAAGTGGCTTCCAGTTTTTACCAAAATTAACCATTAAAGCTAAGTGTAAAATTCTTTGGAATGTAATCCCAGGATGAAGTTTCACAAAATATGACACATTTACAAGAAACGACAGGATGAGTCCCATATAATATCACAAACACAGGGAGCCAATGTATCTGTCAAAGAAAGTGTGTCCAAAGGAAATACTGAAACAAGGTTAGAGGATGCAATCAAATTACTTTTAGCAGAGAATGACACCTACATCAACAAATGCACCAAGACGTGAGAAAGAAATAAACTCATGCAACAAAACAGCCAACAGTACTCACGCAGACAAAGTCAGAATATTTAGGGGATTTCATGTATACATTTTTACCACTTGGTGTCACTATTTCTGACACCATAGGTGTAACAGTACAAGTAATTCCACATCTTGTACACATTAATATTTTTCCTTCTAATTAGTTTTTGGTTAATCAGGCAGTTTATTCAAGAAGAAAGTTTTAAATTTATATAGATGTACATAAATGAATGCTGACAACCTGGGGCTGGTTCGGTTGATTCACTGGGAGCTGCTACTTCAGCATCAGAGGCTGGAGGGCTCTGCTCTTCTGGTGAAGGTGCAGCTTTGGGTCCTGGCTCAGGGACGGCTGAGAGGGAATGAGAAGTGCTACACATTAGCTATTAGAGTATTAACTTAGACTGTTATTGGTTACATAACTTATTTGTTGTTACCACTAATGTAAATAAATTCTGAGTATAGTTTATTTTGTATTGTAGTTTCACACTGTGCTGTTTACATCTGCAATAAAGAGGAAGCTACAACATGCACTGCAGACTCAGCTGATTCTAAGCCCACTCTTCCACCAAAAAACCCTCCACTTCAAGCTCAAAGAGCTTTTTCATTAAAACACTCCACAAACACTGTTCTCAAGATGTTTGTTTCTGACTGTATACACCAGCTGTTTTTTCTTTCATCTTAATATACTGGTTCAGGATTACTACTTTAGGTTAACAACCTACTGTAGGTGGCATTAGTGACATAAATCACAAGATATATAGAAATGACTCATCCTTTGTTTCAGTGTTTTTTGCTGCTAAAACAAAAAACAAATGGACATTTTTAAATGACTGTAACTAAAAACATACCACATTGGAATACTGTGGCTTGGACAAGAGGATCTTTTAATTTTGTTAAGTTTAGCAAACAAGCAATTACATTTTATTATTACTGTTAATAAAAAATGCTCACCAGAAGCCTCTGGCTGGATGGGTACAGCTGATTTTTCTGTGGCTGCTTTTTGTGCTCGGGCTGAAATTTCTGTAATACGGTCCTGATACCTTTGTTGGTCTCCCTTGATAGTTTGGTATGCCTGTGAAAACAAAAATGCACTGCATTTACTCACAACTTTATGAAACGCTGTAAATCTGCCAGATCCATGGTTGACTCCCAGCTTTAACATGAAACATAGCAGGTTATGGATTTTTGGATGAAACTACAAATTAACAACAAATATACCCAACACCAAAAACATTTTCAAATTAACTCTTACAATTTCAGATTTATAACAGACAGCAACTATCTTAACTTACATATATTCCGGTGCCAAGGCATGCTGCTCCAACCATGAGGAAGTACAGCTGGTTTTCCCTACCTCCACCTCCAGGCCCAGTAACCATGTGAGCCACAGGTAGACGTGCTGGTATTCTGCCACTGTTCAACCCTGAATAAACATAAACATTACATAAAACAAAAGTTTCTACAGCACTCACTTAAGTAATCCAAAAAAAGATTAGATAAAACTGCAGTGCATATCCAAGACATTTATGACACATCCATGACTAATACACTAAAATCAGACTAGCAGATGAAATGTTTATGAATCTGGTGGTTAAAAACAACAGGTGAATTTACCACAATTGCAGCTGTCTGACTGATTAGTCGCATCTAATTTTTGCCATCTGGCTAGATATGAATATAGGGCAAGAATTAACAAGCATGGAACTGTGTGTTCCACCATCAGCTTTTTTATAGTTAATAGCATTTAGTAGTTACTGAATACAAACATAACACACACAGAGCCAGGATACTGGCTGCCAAGTCAGGGTAGGAAGCAGTTACGCTGTGAAGGTGACAAATGTGACCGCTAAAGCAACAGAGTTGCCACCTTGGTGAAATTGTGAAACATGCAAACAGTGGAAGTTTTTGTGAAAGACTGGGTGAATGCAGATAACTAGTTTGTAAGTACTGAAAGTATTTGTGTAAATGCTGCTATCTGTATGACATATACACATAGACTTCATTGTCAACACTCACAGCAAATGTTGACGCGTTTTGTTTAAATCTAAATGTATACACGTTATGCAAACTTGTAAAGTAACAATCTCTGGCTTGACATTTCCCTGGATGAAGGGACCGCCTCACTTTGGTGCTACTCCAAGTTGTGTACGCAGAAATCCCTGAGCTTGTTAATCAGGTTAACTGAAGAAAGCAGTGACTTTAAAACCCACTCTCGTGAACTACTTTCCTCTAATACCCTTCTATCATTGTGCATTCAAGCAGCCTTTAGGTATGAGCCTGTCGTGCTCATTCTTTCAGGGCCACAAGGGACTCTGGACTTTTGCATGCCACCATTTGCTAATTAGCAACGTTAGCTTTGTAAGAGCTAAACGAAGGTTAAAATACTTTAACTAAGATAACGGCCATTAAACTGTTCTGTTTTAATCAGGTGGTGACACTGCAAGTTACTGTGCTGCAACAGTGTAGTGAGGCCAGCTAACAAGGAGACACCAAGTTACTGTCACTGGTTAGTTAACGGTACCTGCTCTCCTCACATTCTGCCGGCACAGAGTAGATGAGGCTCTAGCTACAGGTGCAAGCTTTTTCCACACAGTTCTACATTTCAGCATTGTGGCTCAGCTCCGCTGTAACGGTTCCCTGTTTACTAGCCGACTTGTCGGACACGAACACCAGCTTGCAAGTATTAACCGAGTCCTACAGTCAGCAGACAGTGACAACTAGCCACAACGCGATACACGCCAAGGCCAGAGACAGGTCATACGATTCAGGGGAATCATGGGTAATTGTAAAGACGCAATCCACGCAAGATTGGCCACCGCTGGAAAACTGAAGAGGAGAGCGACTGGGGAAGGAAGATGGCGTTGCTTTCGTAACTAAGGTGAATTTGAGCTCAAACGACTCAATGCAGTGTTTGTTCATGATGTTGTGCCGTACAGATTAAAGTATTTTACAGTCATTTATTCAATAGCTACATTAGATTGACTGAAGAAAGTGCAGACTTTCAATTCCAAGCCGCTTGTTTTGAGATGTTGTAGCGAGTGGTAGCTGTTTTCATCTCTTTCTTAAAGGCTCTTTGGAAACTACCGTAAACTCGGCTCTTGTTCGTGTTGTTGCTGCAGATGAAATGGACCCAGAATGCACTGCTGCCCCCCACAGTTTAAACTGAAGGTCTACAGTCATGTTTATTTACGGGGAAGAAACAGAGAAGACTGTCTGAGGCAGAGAGGTGAACTCCACAATAATTAACTCGTGTGAAACAATTATTAATGCAGTCCATAACAGTCATTCCACAAGTACATGCAACCTAATCCATGTGAGGTTAAAAAAAAGGTGTGTGGGGGGGTTAATAGTAACAGACCAAAAATGATTCCCTGGCGTTATTTTATTCATTTATAATGATCGTTCATGTATATCTACCTTATTAACATCGTGTGCATAATTATACACGTGACATTTGCCTAGTGATAGACTGTGATGGACAAAATAACCGCAACAAGGTCATTGTAGCGCCCTCTGGTGGTCACTGAGTCTGTTTACTCACTGTCTGCAATCAAATGCACAGTGCCCGTAAGATTTATAATGTCCAGCTTACTTCAAAAGTGGCCCGTGTTTATAGACATTTAGACATTGTTATTATAATTGCAGTTGATAGTTCATGTTGTTCAAATAATTACATATTTGCATTTTAACAATGAGGAATGATGTACTTCCCTTAAAAGAATTTGAAACACTGACAATGTGAATGGTTAGTGGGGTGTAATTGATTTTACTGTTAACAGAAGTTGTAATGTGTACTTCTGTCATGGGTGAAAAGATAATATTGTCAAGTCTTGTGAACAAACCGTTGAGTACATGTGTCTGGTGAAGTGCTGTGTCACAACATTTCATAGGAATTGCAGACTTGCTTAACTTAATCTGTACCCAAGTAATGGTACCATTGCTGCCTTCCACAATACTGCTTTTTATGTCTATTAATATTTCACTACCATTAATTCTGTTAGTACTTAAACTACTGCTATTACCAGTGACACTCTATAGTGTAGTCATTTATAGGCCCTGTTTAAAGAGATCTTCGCCAGATATTATACCATTTTTTTAGCCTAAGCATGGTTGCAATGTCTTCATACTACAGCTCAAAACCTAAATAAGACACAATGTTCAGCACATAAATAAAAGCAAAAAGACCACATACCATAAACAATCACAAATTAAAATGACTTAAATAAATTCTGAAACTACCACTTTTTAAATGACGTGTGCCTCAAAACTGGCAGTGCAGTAGGTTGATGTTTTTATCAAGTATTCACTGTTGAAACCACTTCTTGTTTCAGTAGCATTCAGAAACCGCATGGGACAAACAAACAAGTCAAATGGAATTACTATGGCATTTATTGCATTAAACGTGAACAGGATGTGATTTAGATATTGTATGCTGTGAAAGAGATTAATACAACTTGTTCCTCAAAACAGTCAAACCTCATAGTGTGATTTGCTTCTCTAGAGGCCATCAGCTCCATCCACATGCCGCAAGCACTAGAGAAAATAAATACATAATTCTCACGTTCTCACTCCCCCTTTTTCTCTCTCTCTCTCTGTCAGTGTGATCAGTTTCTTGACTTCCTCCTTTTGGAGTGGCTGGGCTGAATACCAGAACACAGGATATGCTTCGCAGTGCTCTCAGTTTCACAGCAGCAACAGCAGCAGCAGCAGCAGCAGCAGCAGCCGTGAGGACGACACGCTCTGCAGTCAAGATGAGTGCTGGGGATGTGGTCTGCACCGGCTGGCTCATTAAATCCCCCCCGGAGAAGAAACTAAAGAGATTTGTGAGTAGCAGAACACACCGGACACTTGTTTATGTCCTCTGCCTGCAGTGGCAATGTCAGGTTTTACTGTTGTGCTGCTGTCCCTGTGTGTGTCTGTATGTTGAATGAGGATTTAGAAACACACACACACAGAAGGGTCATGTGTGTTTGTGAAACTGAGCTGTAATGTAATCTTTTATATCACCTTCGTGATTTCTGTAGTAACTCGCAGTTATGTTTTGGCTTGTACAGTCGCTTCGTAATTATGACAATAATGTAGTATGACAGTGGGTCACAAGCTGCACATGTACTTCAGACAGACATGGAAATTACTTGTACATCAAGTATATATAATTGCTTACATGGTCAGTATACAGAGTTCACTGTTTTGTGGTTGTTGGGTCATGTGATAATGTTGGGCAGGCCACTCACTCCGCTCTGTGTGTTTGTGTGATGAGCATGTGCATTGTGAAACATGGGAAGCAATGTCAGCGGCAGTCTGATACTTCAGACTTAGCGACAAGCAGAAATAGTCCAGCTCTGCGATGGCTGTTTGCACTTCCTCTGTACGAATAGAGGTGGAGGAGGGCCATTTATCAACACCAGTGCAGGGAAAGGGGTGGGTGGAGATGTGTGTGTGTGTGGTGATGGTGTTGGGGGTTCAGGGCGGGAAATAGAAACTTATTTTAGCACACTATGCAAATCCTGCTAATACCAGAGAACAAAGTAAACACAAAGTAAACATGTTTTTCAGAGTGTGAGGACATGTACACTATCTGCTTCTCTATTCAAATGTAAGGCACAGACACATTATATTATGGAAATTTCAATTACCTAGGTCAAATTAATCTTGGTGTATGATGTTATCAAAAAAAAAAAAATGCATATGTTCCAGGAAAACTGGAACAGTCGAGCTATGTTCACAAAGGCGGTTGCTTAGCAGTTGTTTGCTGTCTTAGGCTGCAGCTCCATAATTTTCCTTTAGTTTCTTTCTGACATGGAACAACTTGCTGTCTCATTTTGTGTCAACACTGCATTTCCACTTTCTGTCTTGATAAATGTACAACGGTCATCTCTGTTGCAGTGTGGCGTGAAGTTCTCCCATATTAGAAAAGTGCTTGTACTCCTCTGTCAGGAAATCATTTTGTCATACACCTTGATCTTTGCAGATGAGTGTTTTAAAATAATTTCTTAACTGATCACATATTTTAATGTCACTTTTGAGGAAATACATTTTAAGGCCTTCTGTCACTGTTTTCTATTTGGCCATATAACTAATCTCCAATCCTCACAGTCATAAAGAAAAGGAAAAAAATATATAAATATATGTAATATTACAATAATAATATATTAGATATTATAATATACCCTTGTTGATACAAAAACATTTTAACATGTGACTTTTTAACCTGCAAACTGGCAGGATTTAACACAACATAACAAAATTAAGTGTAAACAGTGAGATTTATGATGACTGAAAGCCATTTAGCTGCTTCATTTCCCATGTCACATTGTGCAACTTGCTGGGACACTTAGATCTAATAGATCAGGATCATCAATAATGTGATGAACCAGTAACAACTATGCTTTTCCAAATTCTCTGTTGCGAAAAAGGTGTATCATGTTTTACAATCTACATTTAATATTCAACATAATGTTAATTCTTGACCAGGGAAATTCTGGAAAATGAACAAACAAACCAAAAAACCACAATACAGGAAAATAAAATCCTAATCTCAACTCAAGGTGCAATTTTCCAGGTAGTCTAACACCTCACAGTCTTCTACAGTTCAGTTCAGTCTTACTCAGTTCAGTTTTCACCCCCATTGACCTACTGTTTTCAGGTCACATGATGACAATGAGCTAACTCCATCTGCAGAGGAAGACCATGAGATGTGGGTGGAAAATGAATGGAAAAAGCTAGTTAGTAGACCAGAGGGTGCACATTTTTTTAAATCACACCTTGTTTATTGTGATATTCATTAGATAGAGAGACTATAGACTATTTGAGAATTCCACTTAAATGATGATATATGATATTTTGAATTCCTCTGTATTTACTTGATTTCTATTTCTCTGAAAGAGCAAAATATGAAAAAAAACATCAGATATTTGTATGTACGTGTTTAAACATAGCAACTTCTTTTACCAAACACAAAATTGTCCAGTATTCAGAATATCTATAAGATCAAATTGCCATCCGTCTAGTTACGGTTTCCTCAGAAACTTGGCAGTGTTAGTGGCAGTAAGAGTGGTGTGTCTAACCATTTCCTGGTATGAACACATAAATTATCAACTGAGTTGTGCATGAGGCAATTACCCACGTATAGAAAAAGGTGCTATATTTAAAGTTTCATATCATCGAAATAACGGGAGAGACTCCACCTTAACATCGTGCACAAAGCCACAAAACCAGGTGTGAAAATGATATTGACATCTAAACATCCAGCACTATTACTTATGCTGAATTCTTTTTTTAATCATTTCTATTTTATTATTAATAAAATGTGATGGCTGCAATGACTTTCAATCCTCTACTTAGGCTGAAGCGTCACATATCACAAGTAGATCTATAACACTACTGTATAAATAACAGTTTCATTATTGAGGTTTTCAGTAAGTTGTCAGAATTGAGCAGTGGCCATGCAGTGTATAAATACCTCTTTCGTTGTCTTAGACAGTTTCTGCTAAGTACAGTGAACTTCCTCTTTTTTTGTACTTCTGGGAAATTAGGAGTTGAGGTTCCTCTTAGTGACCATATCAAAAGCAAAAACTCATTTTAAAGTTGCAAAGTTAGCAGTTGCTGTGATCTAATTCCCAATACTTGTCATGACTAACAAAATTTGGGAGTTGCTGCAAGAATTGTGAAGCAGTCTGCTTAAAATGAATAATAACATTATAGAGTACGTTGGGAGTAACTCAGGGATTAACTGTATGTTGCTTTGTCATGCAGGCATGGAGGAGACGGTGGTTTGTGCTTCGGAGAGGTCGCATGAGCGGCAATCCTGACGTACTGGAGTACTATCAAAGTAAGAACTCCAAAAAGCCAATCCGCACCATTGACCTGAAAGAGTGTGAGGTTGAAATGCTGAATGGGCAACTCAGGATAAAGCGAGACTTCAATGGGAAACACCTGTTTGTGGTGAAGACCTCATCACGGATTTTTTATCTGGTGGCTAATACTGAGGAGGAGATGAACAGCTGGATCAGTAGCATCAGTCAAATTTGCCAGTTTGGGAACCTGGAGGATGCAGGTAAATACACAGAAAGATTCAACTCTATTCACTTTGAAGCTGAGCACTTTGAAAGTTTTTTTTTTTTTTTAGATCTGGTAGATTCTTGTCTCATCAAAAATTGCAAAGCAACAATGTGGATTCATCTTTCAGGCCCAGAAGGCTTTTCCCCACACAGAAAGTGACCAACTAAAATTCTAACTTTAAACTGAGGTCAAAACAAATTGTTCTTCTGACCCATGTGGTTTTGGTATAAACATCACAGATTAGTTAATTTTGGAGCATAATGGTGCATTATTTTTCAATATTGAAGTCCTTCAATTTCAAATTCATATTTCTTGTGGACTGTGGGGGCAGTCCACATTCAAAGTATACATGGTTGTGTTTTGCATGCTGCGTGCAAACCCATTCAACCCACAGTGCATGAGAAAAAAACTTTTTTTTAAATACCACCGTGCTTGTGGTGTTGGCCATTAAGGTCAACATGTTGATCAAACTGTGCATGGCAGATCTGGTATAATAAAATAAAGACCCACACATACAAACATATATCAGAAATATAACACAGATTGGCATCCATCTACAGTATTGTCCTATTGTCCTACATTGTCCTATATTGTCCTACTAGCTATGGATGGAAAATTAAGTGTAATTAAAAAACAATTTTTAATTCTTAATGGGGAAAAAAAACTTTCAGATTTTTAGCCTTATTAAGAAAACATACAAATTGCTCCTTACTCAACTTTATGTGTGTTGACACTAAATATTAATTCTGCTTCTTAAGACTGGGAGATTAAAACTCCTCTTCTCTAGCTGAACTCCTAAACACACATACAACCACCTGTCATCACAGTGTGGTTAGTATCATTTGATATAAATCATACAGCTAACATTTGATACATATAATCATTTTATCAGATTTTTCACACAACCTCTCTTGAAGAAAGATGAATTTGTTTCGTAGTCCAGTCAAACGGTGTTCATGGTTTACCGACTGGAAGACAAAATGTGCCATCACATTTTATAATAAATCAGTGTTGTCTCTGTATGGAATATGCTTGAAGATGTTTCATACAGCAGAAGTGTTGTTGTTGTTGCATGCCTGTCATGCAGCCTAATGCTGCAGCTGTATTAGTGGAGATAACAGCAGATCAATAGTGAGCTGCAGTCATGTTCAAATGAAGAGATAAATGGTGAGATTGTTGTATTTTTGATGAGCATGCTTTAGTGCTTAACTAGATGATATTTTAGAGGCTGTTTTTTTCTGTATATTATTTAGTTTCAAATTTATTGCCTTCACTTGACCTTTAACTGCTGCATTCTTCTGACTTTTTATGGTATTTCCTTTTCTTTTACATAAAATGCATAACTACTTTCAGACTTTCTGTTAGAACATTGTCATCTGTGTGGAGGAGATAGAGCAACGGCGCAAATCTGCTGATACGCTGCTCTGCATGTTACCATGCACCAGATATGCTCTCAGAAAACACACACACACACACATATTCAAGTCATCATAATGGAAAATATTATATTTTACTAACTGCTGGAATGAAAGGCCACTTTAATAAAGGCTTTTCAGAGAAATTAGGACAGTAGCTGTGGCTCTCGCCTGGATCTGTGGAATATAAAAGGTTGTTCTGTACAGACAAGTGAATGCAAAGGTCTGTTAGGGGTAGCAAATGTTTCATGAGAACATCCGAACACTTTTGGATTGTTTTTCACTACATGGTTGTGAAGGGACAGCCTTGACTCAGTGGCCCTGAGTGAAGTGGAATGAAACGAATTTCTGAACAAGGGCCAAGACGACTAAAAGATTGAAGGCTATATAAACAGAACAGGGAACAGGGCTCACATGTGTCTAGTATCAATGGGACTGCAAAACACTATTCCTCTTTTCAAATTTACCTGCTCCATTTAAAGCATGCCGTAAACTTGAGTACAGGCTGGGAGGGAACCACGTGCGTGGGTTTATTAGCCTTTGGTGTCATCAAGATGACATTTTTCTTATCATTCTTTGGTGGTTGGATCATTTCAGTAATTACATTATCTGTCCCTCTCCCCTTGTTCACAACAGAAGGCTCAGAAGAAGGCTTTCCTCACACCCCCACCTCCGTCCAGCTGTCACCTGACTGCTCTGACCGAGCATCTGTATCCAGCCAACAAGGTTCCAGTTATCCGGCAGACTACCTCTTTCTGTCACAGTGTGAGACAGGGAGTTTAAGCACTATTAGGTATGTAAAATTTGCAAAACCTTTGAACACAAAATGAAATAATAATTCATGTTTGACATGTTTTCATTTTTTCCTTATCTGTAGACATGACAGCTTTTCCAACTCTGAGATCTCCTTGGAGCAAAAGTCATCAGACGACATTGTCAAGGACATTGTCCCCTCACCTCTTTGCACCGGTTCGTCGTCACCCTCCATCTCTAATGCTTGTCCCAGCCCATCTCGCTTTTCTCATGGAAGGTTGACTAACCCTCCTTTCAGCGCTCCATGTTCCTCCATGGTTTTGCCGTCGTCCTCTTCCTCTCCACTACTTCACTGTGCCACAAATGTCTTCCAGTTTGACAAACCTTATTCTCCTGCATCGTTTGACCCAATGGGTGACAGACAAACACCTCCTCCACTGCCACCTAAGCCTAATCACCTGTCAGAGCAACTAAGTGAGGAAGGAGCTCACAGGCTGAGGGCACTGAACGAGCAGCATTTCTCAAGCCACGCTGCTTTATTTAATAGGAGGACCTCCTTGTCAGGCCTGGACCATTTCAGAATAGGTAGGCTTATGTCCTAAGCAGTCTCACTGCAGCCATGATATAAAAACTGAGAAAGCTGTGCCCAGAAAATTACAATTAATCACAATCCTGGTGATATTATTATGGTACAGCAGCATATCAATTAACCTACATTCATTTGATTGTGTTGGTTGACAAAGTGTCAAAATATCTTTTTTTTTAATCAGATGCTGATATCAGATTCATGAGGAACAGAAGGCAGAGTCTCAATTTGGTGAGCAACAGCATTTTTAAGGTCTTGGTGAAGAAAAGACTTAATAATTTGGTTGACATAGTAACAAATAGCCTTATTTGTTTTATTGCAGAGTTGCAGGTGGTTAGATTAGTTTAGCTTAAATTGGCCATATTATGCTTAATTAAGTTTTAGAGTTGTATTTTATTCTGGGGATCCATTGATACAAGATTATTTGATTTTTCAAGTTACAACATCCTGCTGTGTTCCAGTGGCCCAACTTGTGGTTTGCCGAACTATGCCCAAAACAGTGGTTGCTGGCAACCACCTGCATTTCTTTCTGGCTCTGAATACTACAACAGTAAACTGTAAAGAAAGATCAGACCAGTCCACATGAAAACACAGGCTAAACATTACACACATTTTTGGCAAACTTACCGCCCATGCACTAAGCTAAGAGTATTACTGTGCACCGTAGACCAAATTTATAAAAACACATTAGTTGTCCAACCAATTTGTTACGACATAAAACAGCAGTCTCTATCAGTACCAGCCAGCATGCAAACACACGATCACCTTGGCTTTTGACCTCTGACTATATGTAACATAGGCATTTAGCTTCACAAAAGTATATGCATGACATCAGCACACAACAAAGAATAATTGGACGCCTTTAACGACGTGAAAATGGTTAAACTGGTTTTGTCCTAAGTTAATAAAAGCTGCCTACTAGCATCTCTAAAGCTCCTATGTTAGAATTTGACAGTACATCTTGCTTATTAAAGTGATCAATCAATCAATGAAACAGAACAGAAGAAATGCCTGCTGTAACTGTGTTATTCTAAAGCCAGGAAACATTTAACTTAGGTTAGCAAAAAAAGTCTCTGCAAGGAGGCAAGAAATATTCCTGCACATATCTTCTCATTAAGCCAATTAACTGTAATTTATGCACTTTTTGTCAGAAGATGGAAAAAAAATGAAGTATTATTATTTCTAAGGTGTAAATGGACAGATTTTGTTACCTTTGGACTGTATTTATCATATACAGTACTATAAGCACATGAAAACAACAGCATACTGAAGTGCATTTGTCTGATGTCATCAACCTTTGTCTTTCAACAGCCTCCTTTAAATATCACTCAAATTCAAAGCTACCAGGATGAGTCATATGTCCCCATGGCTTCTCCTTCTCCCACTGTTACCACTGTTGAATGTGATGGTTACATCCCCATGAGCCCAAGGACATTTAGTTTTCTCAATCCAAACTACAGTCACGAGTCCTCTACATCTCTCAGTCAACTAATGTGTCAGCTTGAGAATGTTGCACCACCTCCGATTCATCGGCACCTAAAGCCTCGCTTGAGGAGAGGTGAGAGTCATCACAGCCTTGATTGGTTCATGTCAAATTTTTGACTGTGTGTGCAAATGTTTTATTTCATCTTTGGCTGTGTGTATGATGTTGATGAAGTTACAAGCTCAAGCATAAAATGAAATTTTAGATCCATGTCCATATGTTCCCAATATCACTTGTCAATTCATTGGGAATACTGCCATATTAGTCATGCAGATATTAGATAAACAGACCTTTTTTCTCATACTGATCTTCACTGCTTACTGCTGTTTTTGTGGCACATTAGAAAAGCACAATCAATTTGATGATGTTGTCCTTTCTTGGTTCACAGCTCGACCCCCACCTCTCGATCTGAGAGGCCTTTCTACAATCACAGAGTGTCCCACACATCTTCCTTTGAGCAGAGCAATGATCGAATCGTGGTGAGATGATTTAGATGCACAATGACCCAGCTGCATTTTTTTCACTTTCACTTCTTTCACTTTCTGATTGTAAAACCTATGTATTTGTTGGGAATTTCATATTAAATTCCTCTTTTGTGTGAAATTGCAGTTTATCAGCAAACAGAGACAATGCAAAGGATGACGACACAAATTGCTCTCTAATGGTAAAATTTCTATTCACAATACAATACATATGTAATCCATAGACTTACAACATTATTACTACTATTGCTGCTATTTACCAATAATAAGATACTGTTCTGCTGACTTTCAGATCATATCTAAATGTACTTATTCAAATGTGTGCATTTAGAAGCGTAGATATTTCAGATTGTTTTTACCGGGAAGAATGATGAGATTTCTTGCTCTTGCAGGGAGCAGTTCAGCCTTGGGCAAGAAGCTCAAATCTTGACTATTTGTCACTGGATTTCAATTCTGCATCTCCCTCTCCTGTGCAGAAGGTATGTTTTGATCAGATACATGACAGAAACCAACTGGATTATTATTATGGAACTGGTTAACCTACAGCATTGCTATATATAATAGTTTGGTTGTTGCAGTGGCATTCTGGGAAACAAATAAACCTAAAACCACTGATTAATTTTCTTTAACTTATCTCAGCCCAGCCAGACCACAGTAAGCTGGTGTATATGATTATATTTATCTGCTTTTTATCTACTACTAGTTTTAACCATCACTGTCTCCTCATCTCTGTCTAGCAGAAGCCTTTTCTGTCAGATGAGCACAGAGTAGACTACGTAAAAGTGGACGAGAAGAAGACTCAGGCGCTACAGAACACCAAAATGGAGTGGAAAGATGTACGTCAGAAACATGAGATGAAGTGAAAAAATGCATCATGAACACTTGGTTTTAAGACAACCAGCAATAACACCAGCAGAGAGAACACATAAATGAAGAGGACCAAAAGCAAATTAAAAGCACTTTGAAAACCTTTGAAAAAAGTATTGACATAAACACAAAATTGCACTGTAAAAACTTTAACACTTCTAATGTAGCATAAGGTGTTTTGAAGTGTATTATATTGCTTCCTTGTAAAAAAAATGCACAGATGTGCTGTAAATGTATGTATTGTAATTTTAACTGTAAAGAATAAAAAATATTTTAATGATAAAATATTATCTATTAAATATTTATCTATCCTCATTGTGTATCATGAACAAAGACTATCCAGGTCTATTAGTCTGATTTTCACAAAACATGGAACATCCTCCAACGCATGTACGTCTCTGTGCTGCGTCTTTATGTTTCTGAAATGGCAGTCTGTTAAAAACGTAAAGATTTGGGAAAAGAAACCTTTGCTTCAACAAAACTTTCAACAAAATAAAATAATACAAGGGTTTTATTTATTTTTTTAATTATAAATACTATTTAATAGCTAAATAAATCTCTATTAATTAGCAAAAATACTTATCTAGAC
>OMLM01008953.1:6872-23218 GCA_900302695.1 Helostoma temminkii | reverse complement strand
CTTTGTGACGTCAGTGGAGATCAGATTGTGTGTGTGTGTGTGTGTGTGTGTGTGTGTGTGTGTGTGTGTGTGTGTACTTACCGTCCAGATTGGTCTCTGTCAGATCTTGCTGCTTCTCCAGGATTTCAGGGATCCTGAGGAAGGCCACTCCAACATCTTCACACTCTCTCTCTTGCTCTTCTTCCTCCGGAGGTTCACTCACCACCGTGAACCGGATTCTGTTCAGACACAGTGAAGAGACATGTTCAAGATCCAACAGGTGTGATTTAAGATGCAAAACTATGGATGTGTGGGCACCACAGAGAGAGGCAGGAATCTCAGAATCAGAACTACCTACATGGTCAGGTAGTACAGAATGTGTTGTCTCTTTAACATGTTGTTCTAGTGAAACCACTGGTTCGTTAGAGCTAACACAGATCTGAGATCTGTTCTTCACCTTTAAACACTTGTGTGTAAATGAAAGTCACGCTTTATTCTCAGACGTCACCTTTCCATCTGAGGGTTTCGTCCCTGCAGGACTCCCTTCAGCAGCCGCCTCCTCGCGCCGCTGTTCTCAGCATCGACTGGAATGACTGAGACAAGCAGACAGACATTAAAACATTAAACATGACACAGAGAGAGAAGCCTGAACCGCACAGAAAAGCTTCTATGTTCAGGGTTAGACAACGATTATTCTCACGTGATTCTCAAACACAGGATTTATACAAAATGAGCCCAGAGAACTTTCACATTTCTGTATCATAACGGTTTAAACAACAAATACGTCACACAGAAGAGTGTTGGATGTAGTATAGATGATCTAGAAGCTGTGTCACAGTTTGTGTAAAACGAAACATACACATTCACTGATGACCACTGAAGCTTTAGTCTAAAATACAAACTAAAAAATTTGCTTGAGAAAAAGTCTTTCCAAAGTAAAAACTAAAAATTTAGTGACACTTAAAGGTAGCACCAAGTCTTTACCTTTACTGTAGTTAAAGTTAATGCTCTTTCCCTGTGGAGGTTTGGGTAGAGACAGGGGCGTTTCCTCCGTTGGCAGATCCAAGAGAGAGTACTCCACAAAGAGGCGCACCACGCTGCTGTCCCGGGCCACACGAGACTCCGGCCTCAGGCTCAGAGACACGACTTCCACCAGCACTCGATCCGAGGCCTGAGGACCAACACCCAGATCACAGTTTATACACAGACTCTTCTAAAGGTGAACATACATGATGACAGAAAACTGCTACTGTAACGGCCTCAGGACTGTATCTTCAGAAAGCTGAAAGGGTTAATCAGCATCTGCTCACTTTTCAAAAAACACACTGTCTTCTGAGGAACGGTCACCGTTTAAATCATTTAACTGTGTAAAAGCAACTGAGAAGAACAAATCAGGAACCATCATGTCCACAAAGAACCATTTAACTGATGAGTAGATTAACATTATTATAATAATGTCAGATGATTGGCTGATAAATAGAGCACTGCTGTCCTCTGTGTGACTGGAGCAGAGAATTAGCAGCAGCCCACTGAGCTCTTCTGGGAGTTTGTGGATCAGACTCAGAAACAACCTTCTGCCTGTTCGCAGGATAAAATCGAGCAGAAGCTCAACAAAAACAAAACATCTTCACAAATCACCTCACAACACAAACACAAGTTCACCTCTGCTGTGGACTCAGGATGTGAACACTGTAACAACACAACAATCTCTGAAAAACTCATCGATGCAGCCTTTCTGTTCCATCTCTGCATGCTCTGTCCAAGGTTTCTCCCAGTTGTGTGGACAGTAAACACAGCAGGTTTCCCTCACCTTCCTCCCTGTGGCCTGCCCGTGAACAATGCAGTCATCACTGTCGGACTGGGTCGATTCGCTCTGATCCTCCTTGGCTGCTGGGGCCTCCTCGACGTCTGGACAGATGAGGACAGAGAGAAAGAAAAGAACGAGATGAATGTTTGACTGATTCAGCAGAACTGACAAACAGCTCAGAGTGTGTGTCGATACAAAGTGAATTCTAAAGACCGTGTCCTGTATTGCTTCTGGTATCTACATGGTTGCTGTGAGTAAGACGTACGCTGTCTCTCTGAGGGCCGTCATTAACATTTATAAGGTCGGCTCTAAAGATTATTGGCAGCCACATTCAATATTTATGCCCGCTCTGCTCAGGAAGCATTGTTAGAAAACAAACATCTGCAGCTTTAAGACAGACAACACGGCCTCTTAGAGTTTGGGGAGATGATGTTGGAGTTTGACCCCTGATGAAAACAAACTTGTTTTGTGTCCACAGTGGAAATGGAAGTATGAGACTATGAGTAGTAAAGAGAGAATTAAAGAAGCAGAAAACTTCAGCAGAACACACACATCCTTCTTCTTTTATTTATTCACTGTCAGTGATTCTAACAATCAATACATTTCCCCACCTTCCATAATCTCCTCAGAGATTTCTGAATCGTCAGAGTAGGACTGAGAGCTCGCCGGGACCAGCTGTCCTTCAGAGACGTGAGACTCCTCTTCATCATCCTCTTCCTCTGCGGTGCTTTGAGGAGCTGGAGTCACTTCAGACACAACCTGCAAATACAAAACATATTGATGTTTCGTTAGAGTTTGGCCAAGTACACAGTAGAACTGCATTAGAATCTGTTCATTCAACTGAATTTTATTCGACCACAGGGTCAGAGTTGCCAAACTGGGCAGTTTCCACCAAGCTGGACTAAACCCCAACTCCAGAAAAGTTGTTCAAACAGAGGAAATGAAGCATTTCAAGAAAAATAAGGTCATTTTGAAACTGAAGGCAACAACGTGTCTCAAAAAAGTAAAAAGTAAAAGTTACAGAAACTAATGAGGTTAATTAGCAACAGGTCAGCAACATGATTGATTATAAAAAGATCATCTTAGACAGAAGACGGAAAGAGCATCTGTGATAACATTAATAGACGTCAGGACTTATATGCTTCATCCTGACGTCTTCTTCAGTGCAGGTCTTCATATTTCAGCAGGACAATGTTTAACCACATTCTGCATCTGTGACAACAGCACGGCTTCACAGTAGAAGAGTCCCGGTGCTGAACTGACCTGTCTGCAGTCCAGAGATTAACCTACTGAAAACATATGGGGCATCTTGAAACAAAAAATATGACAAAGCAGATCCTGGACTGATCAGTTAGAATCCTGAATCAGGACAGAATGGAAAACATCCCTCTCAGTTCCCAGACGTTTACAGACTGTTGCTACAAGTACAGGATGCTACACTCTGCTAAACATGGACCTTTCCCAACTTTGTTAAAACGTGTTGCTGCCATCAGTTTCAAAATGACATTAGTTTTCCTTAAAATGGTTCATTTTCTCAGTTTAAACATCTGATCATCATGTTTTCTATGTTCTACTGTGAATCAAATGTTGTTGTTTTTATGTATATATGAAGATTTTACACAGCATCTATGGGAGAAACAACTGTTTTACACACGTCTCTTTTATCTGATCATTTTAAATGAAAGATCTCACCTGGTGGTCTACAGCTCTGGGATCTATAAACGTGACTTGTTTCTTGGCTGCGGGTCCCTGCTTTACTTGTGTCTTCTGTCTGAGCTGCGGCAGCGGAGCCTGAACGCAATAAAACATCCAGAGAAAAGACTAAAGGAAATCTGACAACACAAGATGACATATGCCAGCAACGTATAAAATGACTGTGGTCGAGAGTCAGTAGGTGTTTCAGTGAATCCTTCATATTTTTACTAGAAAAAGAAAATGAAATGTTTCTAGCACATTAGTTTATAATTGTACTGTTCTAAACATTATTAAAACACAGTATGAGTTTGTTACTGTGATAAAACTGGATTCACCTAAATATCAAAGCCTCTATTCCTCTGAGATCAAACAAACAGCCCAGTAGTGGCTGATATGACCTTGCTGATATGTCTGAGGGCTCTAATGCTCCTTTTTCAGTTGTTTCTCTTCTGTTATAATAAGGATAACAATAACAATTCCATAGCCTACTGTTAATTCCTCTCTACTGGATGAAGTGAGGACTGACTGTCTTGACACATGCTTGAACTGGTTTGTATTCACTGATGTCCCGACCTTAGAGGACAGAGAAATGGAGCGGTGAAAAGAGCCTTTGGCTTCGCTCTCCTCTTCCAGATCTTTGTCCGTCAGTTTGTCGTCCTTATTGTGCAGCTCAGGCTTTGGCTCAGCCGCTTTCGCTGCCAGATTCTCTTTAGGCATAAACTTTGGCATTTCGATGGTCATGATCGAGCCTGGAGGAGGGATGTAGGTGAACTTCCACTTTAGTGTCACCTCTATGTGGCCGGCGGGGAGTCCAGAGGGATCGGTAAGCTCGAACACACCTGGAAATAAGCAGGACATATTTAATAAAACCTGCGCTGTGGCTGCAGTCGATCACAGATCAGATCTTTTAGGCAGAGTATTACATTTGAGTACTTACCGATACCGAGTCAATGTTGCAGTTGCAACATTTTTTTATTATAAAAACTTTATTATTTTATATAATTACCGTGAAAATGTAAAAACTTCAAACACTGTAATCAGATGTTGTTTTCTTTCTGATTGTGACAAAATAAAATTAAGACTAAGACTATTGTTCACATCTGAAAAAAGACCTGCTATGGATCAGCTGGTGTGAGAGAACCTAAATTGTTTTATTTGCAATATGTTTCTCTTGAAGTCATGTACCTTCAGTTAAACAGTCCAATGATGATTCGCTGGCAATGACATACCTGAGCTCCAGCAGCTGAGGAGGAGGAGAATCAGGTATTTACAACAACCAATGTAATAAACTAATTAAGAGCTTCTGTTACTTGAACAAGCTGCAGGTTGTCTCTGGACACTTTCTCTAACTTCTCCAGTAGCTGCTGTCTCCTGCTGCTGGCATTAGTGAAATTAATGTAGTGTGTGTTATTCTAACGCTTAGCATGAAATATATATTGTTCCACTGTGCGCAACTTTGAGATGCGTTTAGTTTGTCTTCTCCAAAGCATCATTCTCCACCAACTTCTAGTTTTTGGTATTCTCTGTGGATATTTGTGATTTTTTACCATTAGGAAGGAAGATATGTTTTTAAATTAACACCAAACAAAACACAAATGGATCTAATATGCAATTTTTTGTTAAATCTAAATTAGCGGTCATAATTACTTTGTGTGTTTAACACAGTGTCTGGAAAAACAGCAGAGGAGATGTGCTAGAAGAAGAAACCAGCACTGGGTGCATTCAGTCATCCAGCTACAGACATAACAGGGGGACTTGCACATAGCTTAATGTTTTATTTTGATTCATCAAAAATTTATCAGACTCTCTATCAGTCGCGTATCTTTACTTCCTGTTTTTGTCATCTGCTCTGGCTGCTTGACATAAAGTTGTATTGGATGCGGTACAAAGTTACGAAGAAGTTTTGCGAGTACGAGTACTTGACGGTTGTATTGGACCCGAAACCCGATACTGGTATCGGTATTGGGACATCTCTACTATTAACTATTAAAGTGCTCAAATCACAGGATCCTAAATGAGGCCTTTGGGAACCTGGGCTCTGCCATGCTTTATTAAAGGGAGGGGCCCAAGGGACCGGAAATGGACAACTTGTTGGAAGTAGTCTGTTAAGATTAGAACAACTCTTCTTCTCCCCAAAAATCGCAATTACATCGGGTTGTCCATTTCCAGCCATGGGTAAAATGCAAAATTTCTGAGGGATGTTTGGGACCCAGGTATCTCAGGAAGTCCTGTAGGTCACTTTGTATGTCCAAACATAACTAGTCCATCCCCTTTGATGTTCTGCTTTGGTGACGACCCATATGGTACAGCTGCATCATCTCGCTGGTACATATTTTCATGCTGTAGTCACAACCAGCAACAACAGAATAGTTTTGCTTTTAGCCATCTCAGGTAGCAGCGTGGACTGTACTTCTGTCCCTGGTCATTGCCTCTAGTCACATAAAAGAAATCAGAATTCAGCAGACCAGTGTGTCCAGACTGAGACACGTTTGTTAAAATCTGACATGAATCACATTTCAAACCTCAAAATGTGGTTTCAATCAGATTTCATGTGTTTGTTGCTGTCCGGACTTGACAGCATATGCAAAGAACAAGGCCTTCGACCAGTAAAGGATGTGTCTTCCGTGGAAACAAATCGCTGTTGATTAAACAATCACCTTGTCTATTAAGCAACTGAAGAATGATCATCATGCTGATACTGTCGTCATGGAACGTCTCAATATGACATTTATAATAATAACAATAACCCAGAATGTCGCTGTAAGTCTCCAAGCTGCAGTTACACTGTGAGTGTATGAGTGTGATCTGAGTTGACAGCTGAGCGATAATGAGCGGAGCGGCCCGGTCCACTGCAGCAACAGGTCTGTAATTAGCTGCACTGAGGAACAAAAATTCTCACTGCTCCACTCCCTTCTTGTGTTCTGGTCCTGACAGGAACCAGCAGAGCAACAGTACAGGTAACACTCACCTGTGATCGCTGTGTCCTGAGCCAGTGGAAGCAGCGGTACCCTGGCTTTTCCCAGGTACTGGTCCAACTGCTCCTCTTTGTAGTCGAACACGTAGAACTGAACCACCTCAGACTTCAGGTACTGGTCCAGATCTGCGTCCATCAGGACAGAGTAGGACTTGAGGTCACTGAAGTGGGGGTCACAGCAGTCGTGTACGGTGGCAGTGGGGTAGTCAGGGAAGTCAAAGATCCTGTAAACTGCGTAAGGACTCGGCTGCCGGGAGCTTCTGGACTTGAGGTCTCGACAGCGCTGGACAGTGACGAAGAGCTCGTTCCAACTGCTGCTGTGCGTCTGCAGCTGGGGACAAAGACGACTCCGTTTACAGTGGACGGTGTAAAATATACACAAAAACTTATGTTGCAGTGAGAGAAAGAAAGTAAGTAAGAGTTTGCTACAACTTTAACAACAATTATGTGTAAATGCAAACATGCCAGGGTGTGAAGACAGCAGGTAATTCTCCAGGTAATCACAACGTGTGGGCCGAGTGAGGATAAGGTTACAAAAATAAAACTGGGCTTTTAATAAATGTTATTTCTTCTTTAGAAGGTCTAGCAGGTAAGTACCCGTGGCTCTTCATTCAGGGCAGTGTTGAGGTAGCCCACAGCCTTCACCTTCTCTTTATACAGACGGATGGTCTCTGTCATGGGAATCCTCAGTCTCAGCCAGTAATCCACTGAGCCGAAGGACCGCAGCTCGTCAGATGAACCTGGGGCAAAGTGGCAAATACAGACAGTCTTCATCAGCCCAGGTGGAACATGTGTTTCTACTGACATACACACCTCTCTGTAATATCACACACAGCTGCCACCACTTCAGTCACTATGAAATCTTAACACTACATCAGGATTTAACCATTAACTGACTGAGTGGGTTTTTCAGATGGACTCACAGTTTGCACAGTGAGGTCAACACGTAATCTTTATTTTAGGGTTATTCTGCCACTGGATACAAAAAGAGATGAGACATTTCACCAGACAAACAGCTCTGAGGACGCGTCTTCACACCCTCCCTGGTCACAAACTCTGTGTGACTGTATGTCTCTATGCAGAAGTGAAGAACACTGCACTCAGTGTGAAGGCGTTTTCAGATAGGACACAGTTTGTGCTGAGCTCGTCACGAAGGTTGGGAGCAGCAGTGGAGGAGAACACACAAACCGTTACCAGTCACTAAGCAACCAAGGGAATGTAGTTAGCGATCAGCAGATAGTGATGGACATTTCTACCACTTTTTAAACAAACCTGTTAAGACTACTTTGTTAGAAATGTCTTTCTAAATTGAGCCTTTTCTGTTCGGTCTCTTTTTGTCCCCTTTATGTCGTTAAAGTAGGGTTGTAAAGTTTGGGGTACTTGGACACCTCACAAATCAGCCTGCCGTCCATTTGTCTGCTGCAGATCTGTCTCCATGGAGCTGTCAGGTCCTCTGTGATTGCACGCGTCTAAATTCCTGTCTGAAAACGCCTTTACACAGAAAAGCTTCAGACTTGTTAGACTTGTTTGATCTGCACTCATTAACGTGTGTAATCTGTTTGCTGCTTGGTGTGTTTTTATTTGGATACATCGTGCCGGTGTGAAGGTGGTGTCTGTTTTATAGGATTAAAAGGGGCCTTGTGGGATTTCCACAGAGGCAGATTTAAAGCCACATGGACTGCAGGAGGCTCACCTGTTCATAAACAGGTCACCAACGGATATGAAGTAATTGCTGTGTTAATTCAAAAACTCCTGCCCAGTAAAACCAAGTACGACAACATTCAGTTCAATTCATGTTCTGTCTCTTCTGACGTCACCACTCTCTGGAAGGAACAGGTTTTGACTAAATCCATCTACAGTACTTAGAGCTAGTGTCACTCACCGACCAGCGGTACGGTCCCATGAACTTTCCCGTCCTGCTCCAGCAGCTGCTGCAGTCGTATCTGTCCAGTCGCCAGTGTCCTCCAGTCCAATCCTAAAGCCTGGTGCAGCTCAACAGTGAGGGAGTGTCTGTGGAGATAGTCCAGGAAGCGGTCGTCCATGCTCACCACGTACTTAGATGTGAAGCCGTATTTCGCTTTGTGGCCTGTGACCACCGGAGTGGAGTGCAGCTCAAACAGGTAGAAGGAGTAGGTGAAGAAGGTGGAGGGTTCGCAGTCACCCAGAGTCTCCAGGGCGGACGGAGACAGCGTGGCGCTGACTATCTGGAGCTCCAGCAGGTTTTCTCCACGCTCCAGGTGAAGAGGTTCATCAAACTCATCTGCTTCATCCTCATGTGTGATTTCTGGTCTGAAGACATAGGTTTTGGTGCCATAGGCGATGTCCCTGAGCTGAGCTGCAGAGCAGAAACAGCAGACCTTAAACAACACAGTTACACA
The DNA here is from genome assembly GCA_900302695.1 of Helostoma temminkii. Lineage (NCBI taxonomy): Eukaryota > Metazoa > Chordata > Actinopteri > Anabantiformes > Helostomatidae > Helostoma > Helostoma temminkii. The sequence continues at coordinate 14,385 of OMLM01008953.1, read as the reverse complement.
GAAAAACCTCTTGGGAGATCTTGGGAAGTTTTTTATTTCTGTTTTAAATTTTCTGTAAAACTATTTTCTTTAGGAAACCATGACACAAAAGAAAAATAAGCACTGCATCTAAATATAAGGTTACAGTAAGTGTGATCTGAACACTAGAAACAGTTTCCCCTTTATTCTAAGCTAAGCTAACGTGAGACATGAGAGCTGGATCTCTCTTTTAGAGAAAAATGGTGGTAGTTCCAGGTACAGTGGAGGTGTGAGAAGCTTTGCTGAAAGTTTGGATAAATACCTTCCAGTTTCTTGATCTTTGCTGCCCTCGTGTCCAGCAGCTGGGCCTGTCGTTCCAGCTTTTGCTCATACTCCACTTTGTCACAGTCCATCTTCTTCAACACAGAGTCCAGCTCCGCCTCAGAACCAGGAGAAGAAAACAAATTTCACTTAGTATTCTGTTCACAGCTTCATTTCTCACAATGAGAAGACATCCTCATAAACACATAAAGGTCTCAGAAATGTTGACCTCCTCCACCTTGTAGTCTTTGCTAATCTTGGTCTCCATGCTCAGGATGTTTCTGGTCTTTTCCAGCTCCTGGATGGTTTCAGCATGAGCAGCTCGCAGTTCTTTGATGGAGCTCTCTGTGTTGCTGCTTCCTCCCTCCTCTACCTCCTTCAGGAAGCCCAGATCTCCACTCCTCTGAGATTTACGTGTCTGTGGGGACGAGATATTCACTTTTCAGAGGTAGGAGAGAGACTGAGTAAGAATCAGCCAGAAGACACAAGGGTTATCATTAACATATTAACATAAGCATCACATAAAGCCCTCATCTGCCAAACCTCCACGACCCTTCAAGAGATAAATATGAGTCCCTTTCACAGCAGCTGTCAGACAGTGTGTTCAGTTTGTTATTGATACTGTTACATGTGACTTTATTTGAGAAATGTGTTTAAGCAATCACACATGATGCTGCACTCACTCACAGACCTCAGTCTGACTCCAACACTAACTTCATCCATTAAATCTTTCTTGCTCCAGAGCTGCAGGTCGTAGCAGCGTTTCTCCTCCAGCTTCTCTCACACACACGCTGTTGAAACTGAATCTGACCATGATCCTTTATCCTGATGTCGATGTGCATCAACTGATCATTGTTAAATGTTCAAAACTAGTAAAAACATATCATATTTAACCTTAAACAATTTTTAAAGGTAAATGATCAGATGTACTTCTTACACATCACATTAAACATCACTGCCACTGAAACCAGGTGTCCAGCTGCACCTGTGTGACACAGTAGAGCGTCTTTATGGCGGTGCTTTAAAGTGCAGTTTAAATAGGTAAAGGCGTCTTGAGGAGGGGGCCTCCTTCTCACCAAAAGGCAACGTGGCCTTGTAAAAAGGGCTGGTGAGTCCAAAATCTACTGTTATTTTATTTACTACTAAGATAATAAAGAATACCTCACTCATACATACAGACAAACTCATTAACACAGTGAGAGGTTTATTTTTGCACTGACCTTAATCTGCAGCAGTGCCTCAGTGATTTCAGCTACGTCGTACTCGTTCTCCTGTAAGAACGCATCCAGCAAACCATGATCCACAGTAGATCTGATATTTATTTATCATTAATAGTCTAAAAAAGGAAATTATCTGGCCAAAGGCAAAACTAATGCCAACTGAACTGACAAGCTTGGTCCCTTTTTATTCAACAAATGTCTCAGCTAAAGTGAACAAACTTGTTCTGCAGCTACACAGGTAGGTAAAGAATGAGACCTGTGTTCATATCTGTAATTTAAATATGAAAGAGACGTTAGCAGGAAAGCTAATGAGGTGCTGGACATTACTAGAACACAGAGGATGACACATGACAAGTGTTTAGCTGTTTCGGGTCCAACTCCTCAGACAACTTCATTTAAAACTTAGCAGCCCAAAGAGGTAAAACATTTGGAGTCGGCTCACCCTGCTGTAAAATCTCAAACGGTCCTTCAGCTCCTCCATTTGCTGCTTCTGTTCAAGAACCTGGGTTTGAAGCTTTGCATTTTCTTCTGTCAGCTTCACATTTGTATCTGAAAAACAGTCATCAAGTTTCATTTTGATCATTAGTATGACTCACCGCAGACTTGCTGTATTCTTCATATGATGTTTCATAACTACATAAAAAATGAGTTACAGATGTACAAATGCTGTACAACAACAAGCAAAGTAAAAATTGTAACTGAGGACCTCTCTCAGCCTTTATTTTGTCGAGGATTTCATTTTTGTCAACCAAGTCAGCCTTCAGCGCCGTCTCCAGCTGTGCGATCTGTAGCTTCAGCTGCTGCTCCTGAATCTGCCATTTCTGTTGCTGAGACACATCGAATGCACTAGAACACAACAGATAATAATAATTACATAACAACTACAGTACTATATAAAGATGAGCACTGAAGCTTAAAGAGTCTGCTCAGTTCAGGAAAGTGTTCGTTCACAGCTGCTGCTGCTTCACCTGAACCGCCTACCTGTGACAGATCCTCTGAACTGAGGCTTCTCACCTGTTCACCAGCTTCTCGTTGTTCTCCTTCAGCAGGTCCCTCTCCTGCTCCAGTTCACCGATCCGCTCCTGTAACTAAACAGCACAGCCACAGCCTGTTTATACCACACGTTTACTGTCTCTGCTTTAAATGTGAGGACTGTTTAACAGTTTCAGATTATTAGACCTAAGCATTAGTCTCTGATTATCCATCAACACTAATCTGATTAGTCTAAATAATCTAATTGTCATGTTTCTGCATTATATCAATATCATTTCATTATCGATTAATGTGACACTTCTTTTCCTATAATTATATATAATTCTGTTTAAAGGTTTAGTTAAAAGGCTGCTCACATCAAGTGACATCTTCAACAACTGCCCATTATTATTTACAATATTTCAAACAGCAGCATCTATTCACATCTGAGAAGCAGAAATGAAGCTGGAGAAACGACTAAAACAGTGAAATGATTATCAAAATGTGTGTATGTTAGCACTTTCTGCTATCTGATGCAGTTCTTATCAGTGTGTAGGGGATGAAAAACAGAGAAGAGCCTGACCAAGCTCTGAGCGCTGAAAGCACAAACACAGAGGACATTTCTCTGAATAACCATGTAGTCCTGCTGCAGTGTGGCAGTCACCTGCTCCATCTTTATCTTGGATATGGCTGAACTCTGCAGCTGTTTCTCCAGGTCAAGAGTCTTCATCCTCTCGTCTTTCAGCTGAGCCGACAGCTCGTCGACCTTCAGCATCGCTGCATCGTGACTGATCTTCAACGTTCGCTGACTCTGAAATTCACAAATTAACATTAGTAAAAACATTCTGGAAAATGTTCTACTTTAATTCTACTTTTACTCAACAAGTAGGAAACACAACTGTGTAGTTTATAGTCTCTAAAAGGTTTAGTTACTCATAATAAAAAACAGAAGTGTCAGTAAATACTGTTGCCATAATATTTTTCTGCCTTCTCCTGATGAAGGAGAAACTAAATTGTGTCTGCACTAATACATATTTGTTTTTCATTTGCTCTTGAATCGGTTTGTATTTTGTGTGTAAACCCCTTTGTCAACTCTGGCTGCTGTAAAATGTGCTATAAGTAAAGTGAACTGCACCGAATGAAATTCGATAAGTGATAATGTTGGTCGCCTTATTAGGTACCTCTACACAATGTGAGGCAGCCTAGTACAGTTTCTACTGTATGTTTTACTGTATCATGTACAGATTACCTCAGTAAAGCCACTCAGAACAGATGAAAAACAAACAGATCTTCACTGTGAGACGATGAGAATCAGAAAACCAAGGACTTCTTGTCTTTTTAATAACATGTAGTTGAAAACCTCAGATTCTAAAGATGCTTTCTTCCATTACTGTCAGAAAGAAGACTTCTCCTCACACACATACAGGTATTGATCTGTCAGAGCTGAATTTGTTTTCTGCACTGTGTTTGCTGTTTTTCAGTAGGAAAGAGACATCTCACCTCTTGCAGTTGAAGAAACCGACTCTCCAGCTCTGTTACAGCGTTGGACCTGTCGGCCAGCTGCTTCTGCAGTTTCATCATTGTCACGTTGCTGTTGACATGTGACCTGAGAGAGAACAACACATGAGCAGAGCAGATACAATGGTGCTTTAAAACTATGACTCTTCAGAATTTTACCTAAAACGTGACTGTCTGTCCTAAAACCAGATAAATGGATGATCAGTTTATTTGAATTGCAAATTAAAGTCAGGGGGATGAGGATCAGGTGTGTGCAGAGGTAGAGGAAATGAGTATATTAGAGGGACAGTGCAGGTAGGAAGGTTCAGAGACGAAGTGAAAAAAAGAAGGTGGCCTCCTCTTTGTCCATTTACACTGATCTTTAAAACACTGAAGTAAAGACGCTACATTACTGCTTTATTACCACGTTCAAAACATTACTGGTGGATGAACCATGATGTGCTTTTACTATCTTTATACATTTAAGATCTGATTTGAACTCAAACACAGCTGATGCATCCAGTGCAACATGAGCATAAAGGATCATGGTCACAAACTTTGTTTCCTGTAGCAACATGTGGGCAATGAGAAGCTGGAGGAGCGAAGCCAGGTGGATCACTACGGACCGCAGGTCTGGAGCAGGAAGGAATAGGTGTTAGTCAAGTAAATTGGAGTCAGACTGGAGGTGCACCTCCCCAGTTCTCCAGTTTAACGTCTCGTCTGATTGTTTAAAAAGTCAGTCCAGGTAATATTATGCAAAATCCACTTTTTAGTCATTCTCATACATTTATCTGACTCTCAGGTGTTTGTAAAGTGTTTTTTTGCTATGTTTTCCTGTTTGGTAGAATCCAGCCCCACAGTGTTTAGTCAGGATTTTCTCACTTGCCAGTGTATATTAGGCAGATAGTTAGTTCAAACTCCAGCTTTTATTAGGTCACAAACTTCTGTTTCGAGCCAATGAAGCATTGAAACATCTCATTCTGCTTGATGAGCACTGGCAGCAGTGTGAAATATAATCCTCTATTAGTATGAGTACGAAACAACATGGCAGTGAGAGCGGTACTCACCACCCGACAGCTTATAAAGGGTCAGTTTACCCAAATAATAAAACAGTTACCTCAGTTTGGAGGTCTGCTGCTGTCGGACCTGCAGAAGACTCTCTTCATATTCTGACTCCTTCTTCCTCAGCTCCTCCCTCAGCAGCTCGGAGGCTACCTCCATCTCCTCCATCTGGCTCCGCTGGGACTCTATCACATTTTCCCTGACACATGGACATAAAAGCCCTTTTTACAAATGAAATGTCTGAAGATACAGTGGAGTAAGCATTTCCAAAACAGATAATTATCTAAGAGACCTGTGAGGAGCAGTGGATCATCTCAGATTGTATTTAAATAAAATAAAAGGAACCAAATCAGTTGTGTTCTTTTGTTTTGGTGTAGCTGAATGGATATACAAACCATATTTGGTGTATTTGGTCATTTGTTTGATGAAGTCAGGTTAGGTATTTTCGGTATCAGGTACTCACAGGTTGCGGATCTCGGCCCTCGCCTCCTCCAGCAGGCTGTGTCCGTATCGAGGCAGCTGCCCTGTTGGAGGCCTCCCACCTCCCTCCAAACTCCTCATACCTAAAGATGACACAATCAGAGTGTGTTCACATTTTGTTCTAACACAAAGATCTGATCTTCTCTGATAGTTTCACCAGTGATCATTATCGCAGGATAAACAGGGTTATAAAAAGAGGTGAAGCCAAGTGTTGTGCTGCTTCTACCAGCTGCAGAACATTTAACTGATCTCTCACTGGTTAAATTAACAAACTAAACCAACAGTAGGTGTAAAGATCAGGGTCTGGTCATTAGAACAAACTAATCTACTCTCCTGGTTTTGACTTTTAAATATATGGAACTGACTTTTCGGTCGTGTTTGAGAAGGAGATGGACTGTCATCTCTCAGCTTCTTTAGCCCAGAGTTGACTCGTGACTGGACGTGGCTGTACGCTGACGGCCTCCTGCTCTGTGAGTTCATGAGCTGCTGTTTGGCCACAAGAAGGCGCTGTTTCAGTCCCTCGTTTTCAGTTTGCAGTCCTCGGACCTTCTCCTGCAGCTCCTCCATCATCTCCTCCATCTCCACGTCTCGAACTCTGGCCACCGGATGGGCTTCCCCTGCTGCTAGCTGCTCCATACGACCTCTGTCCTTCACCAGCCTCATCAGCTTTGTGCCAAGCCTGAAGGCAGAGGAGCAGACGTACGGTCATATATAAACACAGGTAAAGATCCGTGTCACTGCCTGGAGCTTCAAGTACAAATTCAGCTGGGTCAGACATTTTTAGCAGCAAGTAACAACAAGTTTGAAACCAACACAAAAGAATGTGTTGAAAAACAAGACATATTTATTCATTGTTTCTCTTTGTTTACATCAAAAAGTGCATAAAAACAACGAAAGAGTTATAACTGAACAGAATTGTAGGTAGTAGCCAGTCTTTGTTTGTTCATATCATAGCACCAAATAGTTCAGTTCACACTATAAGCAACATATTGTTGATTTTCTTTTTTAAATAAATCTTTTGGAAGCATTGCTACAGTTAAATTAATACCTCTGACAGTTTCTACCAAAGCTGATCATCATCTTTGTAACAGTAGAATTATATGGCCTTTTCTTTACAACTTTAAGAAACAAGAACAAACACATATAACGTTTAATAGTATTTTTTAGTGATGCATTTTTGGTCGAGCAAGCTAAACAATGACTGAAGAAAGGGAGCGAGGGGATGAAGAAATAAATCAGTAATACAACGTTTAAGTTTGTTTCTGCTCAAAAGCTCATTAAACACAGAATAATACTCTCATGATGCACATCATCAGCTGTGTGACTAAACCTTCAGGAAGGTTTGTGTAAATTACTGCAACACACTCACTGCATCATCGATAGGTTAAGTGGCGTGTTGCATTCACTGTCTGTACTACTGTAGGAATTCATGAAGCCTCACAAAATATGTTTTTGTTGGGGTTTCCCTGTGTTTCCAGCAGGACCACGGGCTGGGCCACTCTGAGGTTACTTCTGGGCTGCATGTGGCTCGTGGGCTGCTAATTGAATAGGCCTGTTATACAGAGTTTGGCTCTCTGCAGGGAGCTCTTTAAAGATCTGACGAACACCATCAAACAGAATTAAATCAGTCAGAAACTTTCATCTCTGCTGCACAGATTCTGACCACATTTCAAAAGCATCTTTAGTGAGGTGCAGCAATAAGTGAGAGGGGAGGAATGTGTTCAGATCAGGTGTGGTGACTTGCAGATGACATTGTAGAATTTATATTTTTGGGTTATGGACTGTTGATCAAACAAATAGGTTTAGAAAATACATTCATGTAGCTAAACTTGTTTATTTTTTAAACAATAACATACCAAAAATCTGCCATTTTAGTCAGGTGTGTGTGTGTGTGTGTGTGTGTGTCTCACTTCTTGATTTTGTCGTTCTGTTTGTGAATATGCTGTTTGAGGAGCAGGTTCTCGTCGTGGAGGCGCAGGAACCTGTCCTCCAGCTCCTCCCTG